>JBBBDQ010001810.1:4102500-4275000 GCA_037127315.1 Ascarosepion bandense
GTAGATTTATTTATTATTATGTCCGTCACCTCTATATAGTCCTATATTGTTCGTATCGATTTCTTTATGCGCAGTGAGGTTGTACAACAGGAATAACCCCACCAGCTCAGAGTCATCCGTAGACATCTGTTTTGATGTATCTCAGCTCATGACTACTAGAGTAGCTACTGTTTTTTGCAATATATATATATAACAATTATTATTATTGTTAGTACACTGCAACACAAAAGTTATCAAGTTTCGGTGCACCATCATCAGGAAGAGAAATGTGGCTTAGTTACGGGGTCATATATATATATATATATATATATATATATATATATTCATAAAGAAATTCGAAATGAAAAAGAAAAAATGTCACTATATTAGGAGAAGATAGTGGAGCGGGAGGTTATTATAATTTTAAAGATTTTTGGGTACAGACTAATGAATTCTGAGTCATTAAAGTGTAGCAATGTGATTGTATTGACAGAGGGCAAAGAAATATCAGATTAAATAGGCATGAAACAAATATGTAGGCCATACGTTATTTTAGATGCAACGAGATTGAATTGACAAATATTTGTTTTAAAATATGTTGTCAATATGTATGGAAATGGACGTAAAGCAACAAAGTTATATATTAAAGGTGGAATTACTCGATTTTAGATTTGGCTGGTATTGAAAGTAATCGTAAACAGCAATGTCACAGTTAATTAAGGTTAGGTCTGAGCGGGAGTCAACGCTACTTCTGTTTAATGAAAAACATAATTCACTCAAATATGAATATCTATTAAAAATGATGTTCAAAGAAATAAAATAAAATGTGGTGATACTGGGAAGAATTATTCAGTACGACATAATTTTTTAATACAATAAACATAATTTTAATGGGGTACCCATATTTGAATAGCAATCCCTGTTTCCCTGACAGAAACGAAACTGATGCATCAGAGGTTATATTTTCTTTCCCGGGACTTTCAATTTAAGCTGCTTGTAAATACATTCTGTTACGATAAGAGTCAGTTACCTTCCTTACTATCAATAATTGATCCATTCCTGATAAGAAGCACTGGCAGACAGTAGTTAATAGTTATTGCTATGATTAATTTAGCTAAGTATTGAATTCAGCAATTATGTCTGACGTTTTTGATGACGAGAAAAATTTCCCTATTTATTAATAATATTGTTGGACATAGATTCAGTTTTTTGAATATGTGAAATCAGTATGCCATAAAATAAAACTTAAGCCGGAAACAACGGGACATTAAATTATCTTAAATATACATTGAAATCAAATTTTCAATTCAGACAATTAAAATGGAAGGCTTGAAATTGTAATTGGAATGGTTAAGACAAGAAAAAACAATAACAACAAAAAAACGGCATTAACATTTCCCGGAAAGATCGCTGAGACATGAACAACAACAGAGAATATTAGGATTTTATATGACGAGTAAATGTAACAAAAATGCGTTTATTTTGTCCTCTTAGGACTCAGTAGTAAAAGCAATTGACAAATTTAAATATAATCTCGTTGAAGAGATTACATTTTCAAGCATACGACAGACGCTAGGAGAAAAGTTGAAAAGAGAATAAGGTGTATTAGTTCCTCTGTTACCAAGAAGGCAAGGGTCTACTAAACACAAATGATATACGATTAGAACCTGCCAAAATATTCGAATGAATTGCCGTTTTAAAAAGTTGTTACGTTAAAATAAAAAAAAAAAAAAAAACGAAGATGAAAATTATAACACTTGTAAACAGAGAATATGAAAGGTTTAAGTTAACCGAAATAACAATCGAAATGTTTAAGCGCGTGATCTTCGTATCAGGAATAATTGCAAATAAAGATGTGGAAACATGGAATCGGCTATTGCTCAACACCTAGTAGAGAATATACCCTGTGCTAAGTCGTATAAGGAAGAGTAGTACAAAAATTTTAAATGTAGCTGGTTCCAATAATATATAAAGATTTAGGAAGCAGTCTGCATATCATTACGTGAAGCTTCTCTTTACCGGCAGAAGGATTTTGTGAAGTATCTTTATTTGTTCGGGGTTATTTTATTTTAACTGTCCCTCGATAATTATTTACACGCGATTTCTCCTCCCCTCGTTATAAGAATATATATTTATTTTCATATTTATTTTAGTATTCAGCCTCTTTGGCCTTTCATTTTCGTTGATGTTCTTTTCGTTTGATTTATAATTCCAACGATTTTCTCTTGATGAGATGCTGGACGAAAATAATATATATATATATATATATATATATATATATATATATATATATATATATATATATATCTACAGATCAGCCTTGATAATGGTTAAAAGTATAGCCTAGACCGCATGGGTAAATAAAATACTCAGACATATATTTTACATTTTGAAAAGAAAAAATGTTTCCATGAAAAATATATTTTAAAAAATAACCATATCACATTGTCTATCTATTTTAACTAAAATTGTATATAAATGGGGATTGCTGCCTAAGTACACAAACATTACCATCACAGCAAGTTTAGGAAAGTATATTCGCCAACTTCATTTTTCAACCCGAAACATAAACGCAGTAATTTCTTAAGCAGTTAATCGATTTTCTGTTCTGACATTATTTCTTTTTGCTATGAACATCAGTGGTTACATATGTTTGAGTTGATTTTCATTATATCCCCTGTTTAAAACATAAAAATATGTGTGTCCAGTGAATAAATCGTTTATAGTCCTATGAAAAACATCAGATTAAAAATCCTGAAATTGATATCTCTCTCTCTGTCTCTGTCTATGTCTCTCTGTCTCTGTCTCCGTCTTTCTCTCTCTCTCTCTCTCTCTCTCTATATATATATATATATATATATAATGTGTGAGCCGTTTTGTATGTATTATGGTAGTTTGTTTCAAAGCATGAAATTACCGACATTTAACGTATCTGGGGTATCGTTGTGGACCATAAAACTTATTATTTTATTAATAAAATGGGCGACGAGGAAAGTTAAATCGAATATATTACAAACAGCTTGAGTATTCCTAAAGCAAAGAAAAAAGAATTAAAGAGATTAAATGTCTAATGTTACTACACTAAATATCTTCACTAAAACAACAAGACGAAGTTCAAGAAAAAGTGAAACATTGGATTAACTGAAGTAAAAAGAAGGTAAGTGTGCTGAAAGAGGATGAATGTTTGAATCTGTAATTCAAAGTCGCACTGGCATAGCCAATGACGCATTTCAAAAGCCAAGCAGAGACAGAAAAATTTCGTTGATGATGTACCATACCAGATGATACATATTGAAATATCTACGGCACAATATCCGTGCTAAGCAAAACACACAAAGATAAGACATAACTCTCCACTGTCCTCTCTAAACTGTATAACTACTGCCTTTCTGCTTCATGTTTTCTCTTCATTCGTTCCTGTATTTAAGAACTGTGATGAACACTCGGACCCATCCAATTAGCGCCCCATCAGCATTCTACTAATTCTTGGGAAAGTGTTCGAGGCCATAATTAATGCTGAAATAGTTCAACATCTTACTGCCCATAAACTATTCTGATAGACAGTGTGGCTTCCGCTTTGCCACGTCCACGGCCGACATGTTCTAAGCCCTTAAAGAGTCCGGCGAGGCTTGTGCTGTTGCTCTGGACATCTCCAATTCTTTTGACAGGGTTTGGCACACTGGCCTTCTATGCAAGTTCAGGGGTTACGGTATTACCGGACGCTTGTTAGATCTAATCCAATCTTTTTTAAATAACTGCAAAATGAAGGTCATTTTGAATGGGCATGCCTCTACATCCTACAGCACAAATGCTGGTGTCCCTCAAGGCTCTATCCTGGGCCCGACAGTCTTCCTTATTTTCCTAAATTATTTCCCAGACGAGATCAAGAGCCAAGTAGGCATCTACGCAGATGACACCACAATTTACTCCTGCATCAGTAAGAATCCCTTCGTGGGGGACCAACATAATCTCGCTGCTGGCCTTGAAAGGGATCAACACTCTGTGGTGAATTGGGGGTGAGGAGTGGCTTGTCAATTTCAATGCGTCTAAGACGAGCTGTTATCTGTCAGTCCTCACAAGCTACCTCTCCTGCTTCCCATAAGCATGGACCAAGCTAGTCTCCCTGAGAACAATACACTGCGCCTCTTCGGCCTTACCTTCTCTTCTGATCTCAAATGTAACCACTACATTGAGTACATAGCTAAATCCCCTGCTAAGAAGGTTCGGTCACTGTGTCGGGCCAGGAAGTTTTTCCCGCCTGAATCAATCCTTCATATATACAAATCAACCATTCGTCCATGCATGGAATACTGCTGCCATATATGGTCAGGCACCCCTGCTGTTCATCTCAGTGTTCTTGACAGGCTCCAAAGGAGAATCAGTAATGTGATAGGTACCGACTTGGCGGCTCGACTACAGCCACTTCCCTACTGGCGAGATGTGGCCTCCCTTTGTCTGTTCTATAAACACTTACATGGCTACTGCTCCAACAAACTTAAGTCAATGGTGACTCCGAAACAGGTGTTTACAAGTGCAACCAGATTGGCAACTGGGTCCCACCCATTCACAGTTAAATTAACCAAATGCAGACGACAATTCTACTCTTTCAGCCTCTTCTCTCGCAATTCCCGCCTGTGGAACTCTCTTCCGTATTCTTGCTTTCCTGACGGCTATAACCTCCAGGAATTTACATGCAATGTCAATACTCATGTATTAACCACTTGACTCTAGTTCTTTCTTCACCACTCAGTATATTCTTTTATTTCTTTCCATTGTTTGCAGCTGTCATCACACCTGTATTCCCATCCTTCTCTTGCTCCTTTCTAACTGGTTCGTCTTTCTTTTCAGTCTCTTCTAATTAATCTTTTACTCTTATGTAGCTCCCTGCACATCAGTGATGTTACCGCCTTGCTTAGTGCGATACGAATTAAAAGGAAGGCTTGGAGTATCTAATGCTCACAGGACAGATAGAAGGAAAGCGGGAGGTAAGAGGCAGCAGATATGTGTGAAGGTCTTGTGGTAGATGGTGGTGAAGAGGGATTTGAGAGAGATACCAATAGGAAAAATGTTAAGAACGACAAAATATAAAGGCATGTGCAAGTACAAAACTGACTACGGGCTGAAAGGACATTACAATACAAAAAAAAATAGAAGAAAGAAAAAGGAAGAAGGACACAAAGCAAGGGCCAAAAACATATTAAGTATTTCGTATGGAAATATGTGCATCTCTTTTAGTTCTCACGTCCACATTCTGAAATCATTCTTGTATTATACGCTATCATTCTTGTATTATACGTCATCGTATTCATTTTGTATCTTCTGTATATTTTTTTTTTATAAGCGTTTCACCCCGAGCAAGGCATGTCACTACCACTACTGTGCAGGGGGCTACGTAGAGTGGAGAAAGGCTGATTAAATATAGGAAATAACAGAGGGTGGGTGATAGGCGGGTGAGGATACCGAGAATGAGGGTTGGGTAGATGAGAGTGTTGTGAGAATAGCTGGGAGTTAGTGTGATAGGAGGTGTCTATTGACCCTACATTTAAACACCTGGAGATTGTAACTGTCGGGAAAGCAGACTTGTGGAAGGGAGTTCCACAGGCGGGAAGCGCGAGAAAAGAAGCTGTTGGAGTAGAATTTACGGTTACATCTTATTTGTTTAACTGTAAAAGGGTGGGACCTAGTTGCTAATCTAGTATCTCGTGTAAATTCGTGCTTGGGCGGCACCAGTGATCTAAGCTCATCGGAGCAGAAGCCATGAAAGTACTTGTAGAAGAGGCACAGGGAAGCTACATCACGCCGGTGTGAGAGCGGCTGCAGCCGGTCTGCCAAGTCAGTATCAACCACGTTACAGATCCTCCTTTGTATTTTGTCAAGAAGCCCAAGGAGAGCAGCAGGGGCACCCGACCAGATATGGCAGCAATATTCAATACACGGGCGGATGGTAGATTTGTATATGTGCAGAATAGTTTCAGGTGGGAAAAATTTCCGGGCCCTGCACAGGGAGCCGACTTTCATAGCAGCAGATTTGGCAATGGATTCAATATAGTCATTCCATTTGAGGTCCGCCGAGAGTGTAAGGCCAAGGAGGCGTAGTATTTTACTCTCTGGGAGGCTAGCCTGTCCCATGCTAATGGGAGGTAGATGCGATTGTCTATGGTGGTTAGTTGATAACAGCTTTGTTTTGGAGGCATTGAAATTTACCAACCATTAGAAAAATCATACAATATTTTACTAGAAGTGGAAGTATTCTGAGTAAATGTTAGTAAACAGTAAAAAAAAAATCAAGATTCATAATAAATAGTCGCGAACATAACTGCATCCTTCGTTTTACCTGCTTGTATTTTTGGAAACAAATTTGTTTTTTATGAAGAAGTTTAAGTTAGAAACTCTCGAGGGAATGCAATGCTGGAAAAACATTTGATTTTATAATGGCGTTCATTCTATGATTATATTGATAGAATAAAAGAGATTTTCTGCATTGTTTTAAAAAGGCGCAATTTTTAATCAAGAATAGAATCAGAAGGAAAGAAACATTACTTCTGGGATGTCCCTATTTTTATGGAACAACAAAAAGCGTTTTACTTTTCAATTTTAGAACTTTATGGTAAGTTCTGCATTTTCATGTGAACCCCTTCAAGGTATTATAACAATCTAAATTTGTAATCAATAGAAACATTGAATTCTTTTATTATAGAATGTATAAGTTTTGATCGCCGCTATGGATCTATTAAAATAATAATAATAATAATAATAATAATAAACAACTAGAACTTAGGTTCGTACGCTAACAAAGACTAACTCTTAGGTTCGTTTTCCGTTGTTATTTTCTAGAATATTATGGCCCCTAATTGATGTTTAATATTATGTAATTTTAATTTTTATAAATTTCCGAGTGAAATATTATAAATTTATAGTAAGTTTGGTAATCCTTTCTGTTGTTCATTTCGATATTACAATTATAGCTAATTACACACATTTTTAAATTGTATTTTGTTGTAAAAAGTCTATTACTGAATGAAAATTGTTATCATTCCGATGCGAGGAAAATCGATCAACAAAATCTACTGATCAATAACGGCCGCAGCAAATGTCAAGAGACATTATTAAGATTAGTAATTATGGAAAATGATCATATTGAAATATATATATATATATATAATTCATTTTTTGCTTAATTTTAAATTTGTTTTGCGTGTCATGCTTAATTGAGCATTTTCTTTTCTTTTCTGTAACTTTACTTTAACTTGGCAGAAATTTCTCTGCCTGTTGCATTATTTGTTTCTCTCTCTTTCTTTTTCCTCCTCGTCTGTTAGATTCTATTTTTGTTTTCTGTCCCTTTGCTGCGTACAGGTCACATATTGGCTATTATTTGACTTCCACATCTGTCGACTTATAAATTTGGTTCCGCCAATATTTTAAAAAGAATTGTATTTTTACCTTACTAGCAGAAGCCATGTGTTTGGGATGAGACCTAAACTTTCATCAAAATATTCTGAAAAGTAAGTAATTTTTTACTTAATTTTAAATCTGTTTTCTGTGTCATGCTTAATTGAACGTTTGGTTTTCTTTTCTTTAATTTTCTTTAACTTGGCAAAAATTTCTCTGGTATTTAGAATTTAAGTTAAAACTTGGAAAATCTCTGACGTGTTTTTTTCTCCTATTTTTTAATTTTAATTTTTTATTTTTCATTTATTATTATTTTATTTTATTGTTTTTTATTTTTTTTAAATGGATAGACCAAACTGTCGCACGGTTCACACTCCACAAACCTCTATTGAACTCGTGTAGAGGCTCATCTCTGTTTCCCTGCTTCCGATGTGGTTTCTGGCTTTCTCTATTTTTCTCAGTATTGGTGCTTCAGTTATTTTCCTGCGATATGTGTGATTGTTGGCAACGTCTCTTCATTGTGAGTCTACTGGGTTGGCAGTTTCCAGGTTGCAGCTTCCGACTGGTAGTTAGGAGCCCTAACCCTTGCGTAGCGTCAAGAGCGGCTCCTCTGATCAACAGTTGCACAAAATCTGGGATCTTGTAATGCCATATCGCGCATGGATAGGTGTCTCTGCAAGCGCTTTCGGTGGGCTACCCCGTGGCCACACATTGATACAGCCCGTTCCAATTTCCATCCCAGCGCATATCGCCCGCTTGCATCCTCTACTCAAAGTCCCTCCCTACTAACAAACCTTAACATGACAAACAAAATCACAAAAAATTAAAACCATTCAAACACAAATCACCAAACCTCTTAAGATTTTTTATAACATCTGGGGCATTCGTACTAACTTGGTGTAGAAGCATTTCTCCACGAAAAAGTCCCCTGAAATCCTAGCGCTCTATAAGACTAACCTCAACCCATCAATTCCCTCCTCTGACTTCGCGATCCCTGCATATCTTCTTTTCTTAATGAAGGATTTTACTGTCCATTTGCATTGGCTTGGGGTCTACGTTAGTGAACACCTCCCTGTAGCTAGAGTGACATCACTCGAATTTCCTGACCACCGTCTGTCACTTCTCAGTTCAGTGAGATACCTTTTTTCCTCTATTGTTCACCCTCCTCTCCCGACTGTTCTCTTCTAGACAGCACTTATGACAATATAGACAAGGATACTTCCTCCCACCAATTTGCTTACATATTTGTATTCGGAGATTTTAACGCCCATCATTTTGAGTGGATTAAATACTCTGTTACTGATTCAACTGGCATCCACGCCATGGACTTTGTCATTTCCCAATCCCTTACGCAAGTAGTGGACATACCCACACGATTTCCCAGCATTCCCTCTGGACACGCCTCTCTACTAGATCTTTGCTTTACCTCTGAACCTGACTGCTGCCAAGTCACGCAACAACTTCGATTATTGTGTTGTCTCTCTTAGTATTTCTCACAACTCTCACTCCCTCAGGATCCTCCAACCTAAAAGAACCCCTACTGCTACCAAATAGCTAAGTGGGACACTTTCGTGATTACCGATTTTGTAGAATTATTCTTTTTTTGCTCTTCATTTTCGTTGAGGTTCTTTTTATTTGATTTATAATTCCAACTATTTTCTCTTGAGATGTTGGACGAAAGACCTCCTGAGGCTTTTAATAAATTCCTTGTTTTCAAAGTAGTATATATATATATATATATATATATATATATATATATATATATATATATAATTCATCCTTGATAATTGCCAAAAGTATAGCTTAAAGTGCATGGTTAAATAAAATACACATATATTTTTATATATTTTACATTTTGAAAATAAACAAAAAATACATAAATAATATATTTAAAAAATTAACCTTATCTACTTGTCTATCTTTTATAACTAAAATTGTATAAATGGGGATTGCTGCCTAAGTACACAAACATTAGCAGTACAGCAAGTGTAGGAAAGTATATCCGCCAACTTTAATTTTTCAACCCGAATCATAAACGCAGTAATTTCTTAAGCAGTTAATCGATTTTCTATTCTGACATTATTACTTTTTGCTATAAACATCAGTGATTACATATGTTTGAGCTGATTTTCATCATATCCCCTGTTTAAAACACAAAAACATCGGTACTCAAACATGTGTGTCCAGTGAATACATCGTTTATAGTCTTATGAAAAACATAAAATTAGAAATCCATAAATGATCTCTGTCTCTCTCCATATATATATATATATATATATATATATATATATGAAGACGGTCATGTCACGTTGAATACACCGGTTCCCGCTCGATCACCGAAGTTGAGTCTGGTCAGTACTTACGTGGGTGACCACTTGGGAATACCAGGTGTTGTTAGCGTTCACGGATGTGCGTTGTGGTGCGGTGGATGTCGGCTTGGAGGGGGAAATCGGTGAGCCGAGTTCCAATTTCAGTTGAGCACACTGCACTCACTTGCGCACTGGTACCCTTGGGAAAGGTATTAATCCGTCCGTTCCCTCCAGTTATGGGTTAAATAACAGGGTAGGACTTGGGACCCTGCCCTTAAACAAATCCCAATGAGACTTGCTCCGTCAGGGAGGAAGCCCGCTCAACCCGACTAGGGTGAATGCGGCATACATATATACATACATACATATATATATATATATATATATATATATATATATATATATATATATATATATATATATCTCATGTGTGAGTCGTTGTGTAAGTATTATGGGAGTTTGTTTCAAAGCATGAAATTACCGACATTTAACGTATCTGAGGTAAGGTTCAGGTTTTTTTGTGGACCATAAACTTATTATTTTATAAATAAAGTGGGCGAGGATGAAAGTTAAATCGAATATATTACAAACAGCTTGAGTATTCCTAAAGCGAACAAAAAAAGAGTTAAAGAGTTTGAATATCTAATGTTACTAAACTAAATATCTTAACTAAAACAACAAGACGAAGTTCAAGCAAAAGTGAAATGTTGAATTACCTGACATAAAAAGAAGGTAATTGTGCTGATAGCGGATGAAATGTGTGATATTATGATTGAAAGTCGCAATGGCATAGCCAAGGACGCATTTCAAATACTAAGCAGAAATAGAAAAATTTTGTTGGTGTTATATCGTTGATGTGGAAGTACGATACCAGATGATACATATTGAAATATCCACGGCACAATATCCGTGCTAAGTAAAACACACAAATATAAGACAGAACAATAATAATTAGAAGAGAGGAGAGGTTAAGTTGTTAGAGTAACAGAGAGCACATTCCGGTAATAATCTTCAATTATATTCCGGATTATTTACGATATCTCTTCGTAAGCGGAATCCCAAAGAAGATGCGGTACAAGGTCAATTAACGTGAGTAAAACGGAGCTCTTAAGCTGGGAATAAATACTTCTCTGCATTTATTTAGACGAGACTCTACCCTTAGAGGGGCCCTGTCTGGGTTCCTCTCCGCCCGAAGGTAGAGAGTTCGCAAAAATGACCAAATGACGTAACGTATTCGATCTCCTCAGACTGTCAATAAACTCCATATTACTGACTGTCATTAATCAT
This sequence comes from Ascarosepion bandense, assembly GCA_037127315.1. Classification (NCBI taxonomy): domain Eukaryota; kingdom Metazoa; phylum Mollusca; class Cephalopoda; order Sepiida; family Sepiidae; genus Ascarosepion; species Ascarosepion bandense. The sequence goes on from JBBBDQ010001810.1 coordinate 4,113,465, forward strand.
ATATTTATAGCTATTTTGGTTCACAGACCATTCCATCTTTGAGAGCGCGAGAGGGGTATCAGCTACTCTACAATAATTGGAAAAAAATTAAGAAGTGTAATTGTCTGTTATGTGATATCTGGCTTTCTATATGGCAGCTAATGCTGTAAATCTTGATGAAAGATAAGGAGAGATATGAAGCAACAAAATGTAGATCTATAGAAGGATGCTGATGATATCATGGACCGAAACAGTGAACAACGATGACGTTTTGGATTGGATGCAAACGAAAAGAAAACTTATATTTAGCATAAGGAAAAGACAGCTGAGGTTTCTGTGACACATACTGTGAAAGGAAGGCTTGGAGTATCTAATGCTCAAAGGACGGATAGAAAGGAAGAGACAGATAAGAGAAAGCAGCGGGGGACATACTTGAAGGTCTTGTGCTAGCTAATAGTAAAACGGAATTTTGAGAGAAAAACCAATAGGAAAAAATGTTAAGAGCGACAAAAGATAAAGGGAAGCGGGAGGTAAGAGGGAGCAGCGGCAGATATGTGTGAAGGTCTTGTGGTAGATGGTGGTGAAGAGGAATTTGAGAGAGGTATCGATAGGAAAAAATGTTAAGAGCGACAAAAATAAAAGGCATGTGCAGGTACAAAACTGACTACGGGCTGAAGGGACACTACAAAAAAACAATAAACAAAAAAAAAACAAACAAAAATAAGAAAGAAAAAGGAAGAAGGACACAAAGCAAGGGCCAAAAACATACTAAGTATTACAGATGGAAATATGTGCATTTCTTTTAGTTCTCACGTGCTGTGCAAATTCTGAAAATCATTCTTGTATTTTACGTCATCATTCTTGTATTATACGACATCGTATTCATTTTTATCTTCTGTATATGTTAGAAAAATCATACAATGAATTTTTACTAGAAACCGCAATATTTTGATTAAATGTTAGTAAACAGTCAAAAAAAAAATCAAGATTCATAATAAATAGTCGCAAATAGAACTGCATCCTTCATTTTACCTGCTTGTATTTTTGGAAAAAAAATCGTTTTTTATGAAGAAGTTTAAGTTAGAAACTCTCGAGGGAATGGAACGCTAGAAAAAACATTTGATTTTATAATGGCGTTCATTCTATGATTATATTGATAGAATAAAAGAGATTTTCTGCATTGTTTTAAAAAGGCGCAATTTTTAATCAAGAATAGAATCAGAAGGAAAGAAACATTACTTCTGGGATGTCCCTATTTTTATGGAACAACAAAAAGCGTTTTACTTTTCAATTTTAGAACTTTATGGTAAGTTCTGCATTTTCATGTGAACCCCTTCAAGGTATTATAACAATCTAAATTTGTAATCAATAGAAACATTGAATTCATTTATTATAGAATGTATAAGTTTTGATCGCCGCTATGGATCTATTAAAATAATAATAATAATAATAATAATAATAATAATAATAATAATAATAATAATAATACTGGATGAAGAACGAATACAAATCTTAACGAAGTAATATATGCATCAGCAACAGCAACAACAAAAAAATTAAACATCAAAATAAAAACAAGGCAGTCACGCAGACGTGAAGATCCACCTTGGAAAAGAAAAATCGAAAAAGAAATCGAACAACTAAGAAGTGAACTGTCAGTACTGGATGAACTGAGTAGAGGAATAAATGTAAGAACTAGGAAAAGAAGAAGTGCCGAAAAAAAATATAACATCAGGAATGAAAATGACGTCTTATCAAATAAAGAAAAAATAAAGCAAAAAATCCAACTGAAGGCTCAAAGAATAAGACGCTATGAAAAAAGAGCAAAATTTTACAGACAAAACAAGATCTTTCAGACTGATACAAAGAGATTTTACAGGGAAATAGGTAAAAAAAGAATTGAAGTGACAGTACCCCCCAGAATGGAAGAAGTCACACAGTTCTGGGAAAAGATATGGGCTTGCCCTAAAGAACCTAGCAAGGAAGTACATTGGATTACGCAGGAGATAGAACGAATGAAGAATAAACCCGAACAGACATGGTCTGGAATTACAGAAGATGATGTTAAATTTGCACTAAAAAAAGCACACAATTGGAAAACTCCAGTTATAGATAAAATTCCTAACTTTTGGCTATATTATTTAAATGCAGCACATAAAAAAATAGCCAAAGAACTCCAAGAAATGGTTGACGATCCCACTAAAATTCCTGCATGGATGACAAAAGGAATTACATTTCTTCTACCCAAGAATGGTGACACAAACAACCCGAAAAACTACAGACCAATTACATGTCTTCCGACAACATATAAACTACTAACATCTATTTTAATAAAACAAACATATTTATTCTTAGAAAGAAATGACATGATACCGCTTGAACAAAAAGGGTGCAAACGTGGCTGTTATGGCTGTAAAGACCAATTGCTAATTAAAAAATGATCCTGGAAAACTGCTACAAGACAAAGAAAAATCTTAGTACTGCCTGGATAGACTACCGAAAGGCATTCGACAGTGTGCCACATGAATGGATTTTAAAGACTTTAAATATATACAAAATATCGCCCGTCATCATCAATTTCATCAAACAGTGCATGTCTATATGGAAAACAACCCTTTACCTCAATCATATAAATGGAACCTATAAGTCTGATGAAATAAACATCAAAAGAGGTATATTTCAAGGTGATACTTTATCTCCCTTACTATTCTGCATATCATTAATAGCACTAACCAGTCAACTTAATAAGACAGAATGTGGTTATAAAATAGGCCAAAAGAAAATAAGCCATCTATTTTACATGGATGACTTAAAGTTATATGCTAAGAATGATAATGAGCTGGAAGGTCTTCTGCAAACTGTAAAATGCTTCAGCGAAGACATTGGAATGAAATTTAATTTGAATAAATGTGCTAAAGCTACAGTTTTACGTGGATCAATACAAGAAACATCCTCAATTAGCCTAGACCCTGCTGTAACAATAAAAGAATTGAAACCAGAAGAAGCTTATAAATACCTAGGTGTAAATGAGAGCGAAAACATTCACCATAAAAAAATGAAAGAAATAGTGCGTAAAGAGTACTATAGAAGGCTACGAATGATATTAAAAACTGAATTAAATTCATAGAATAGAGTTATGGCCATTAATAGCCTTGCAATCCCAGTTGTCCAATATAGCTTCAACATCTTAAACTGGACTCTAAACGACATCAGGCGAATGGATGCTAAAACAAGAAAGCTTCTTTCTAAGCATAGGATGCATCACCCAAAGGCTGATGTAGACCGTCTATACATACCCCGTAAAGAAGGTGGAAGGGGTCTTATTCAGCTGGAATTGTCATACAAGACAACAACTATTGGCTTACTAGCATACATAGAAACAACAAAGGATTGGATGATACAATTAGTAAGGCAACATGAAGAAAGAAAGAAAAAATATTCAATAATAAAAGAAGGCAGTAAATACAAACAAGAATTACAGTTAGTAGATTCTGTAGAAAAGCAAAACAGTAGCCAAGAACCAACTATTGCGGCAAAAAATATGAAAATGAAAGCCAAAGATAAAGCTCTTGAAAAGATGAAACAGCGCTGGCAAGACAAACCTCTGCATGGCCAATATCCAGTACGTGCCAATAAATCCAATGTTGACAAAGTTAATACTCATCGATGGTTACGTGCATCTGGATTAAAGTCTGAAACTGAAGGATTTATACTTGCAGCACAAGACCAAAGTCTTTTCACGAGAAACTTTCAGACAAATATTGTGCATAATAATATGGATCCAAAATGCAGGTTTTGTGATAAACACCAAGAAACAATAGACCACCTAATCTCAGGCTGTTCTGTGCTTGCCCCAAACGAATATAAAAATCGCCACGATAGAGTTGGGCAATATTTACATTGGGCAATGTGCAAACATTATGGAAAAGCTGTAAACAAACACTGGTATGAACATCATCCAGCACCGGTTACAGAAATAGAAGATGTAACCATTCTATGGGATTACACCATCTACACAGACAGAAAAATTGAAGCAAACAGGCCAGACATTATTGTTAAAAACCAGAAGGAGAAAACTTGTCTATTAATTGATATGGCTTGTCCAGCGGATTGTAACATAGCAACCAAGGAATTTGAAAAACTGTCAAAATATAAAGACCTGGAAATTGAAATAGAAAAAATGTGGAAATTGAAAACAAGAGTTGTGCCAGTGATAGTAGGTGCACTTGGAATGATAAAAAATGGAACAAAACAACACATTGAAAGAATCCCTGGAAACCCCAGCTTAAGAGATATACAAAAAATTGTATTATTAAGTACAGCCCACACACTAAGGAAAACGTTATCTATGTAATGCTGGGGATGATAGGGAGGATAGAAAAACATGAAATGGAGTCATAACAACACGCCACTACCTGCCTTAGGTCTCCCCGCAGACTTGGTTGGTAGTGAGACCAATGCAGAAATCGAAATATGATGAAAAATGACATAATAATAATAATAATAATAATAATAATAATAATAATAATAATAATAATAATAACGATAAAAAATATGACGAAAAGCGCTCTGTTCGATCGACGATATTCATTCTTAGAAAGAATATGTAATAATTTATTTATATTTGTTCGTTCATTTTATATATTTGTTTATTTTTCGATAATCTTATTCTCGTTGGATTTAATGAAAGAATAACACAGAATACAGTAGGCCAACAAATTATTTTTAAATTTTACGGTAGTAAACTCAAAGGTATGTCCACTTTTTCTTTCCTATTAAAAAAATTTTTTGAGATTTTTTTTTTTTTTTTTTTTTTTTTAACGTAAACATTAATTTTGAATTTCACTATTTTAAACATAAACATTAATTTTTTCTTCGTATATAATTCAAATTGTATGTTTCTTCTTTTAATGATCCTTTAAATAGATTTATTAACTAGTCTTCTAAAGCAAGACAACGAAAAAAAAAAATATGACGAAAAACACTAAAAAAATGTTCGATCTAGGATATTCTTTCTTAGAGAGAATATGTAATAATTTATTATATTTAATTTGTTCGTTCATTTTATATATTTATTTATTTTTCGATAATTTTATTCTCGCTGGATTTAATGAAAGAATAACACAGAATACAGTGGGCGAACAAATTATTATTTTTAAATGTTACGGTAGTAAACTCAAACTCAAAGGTATGTCCACTTTTTTTTTTTTTCATATTAAATTAAATTTTGAATTTTTTTTTTTTTTTTTTTTTGCCAGGACAAAGGTTAATAGTAGCAATAAATGTTTTTTTTTTTGTTTTTTTGTTTTTTTTAACAATACTCTCTAAGTGCAGTGATGTTTTTTTTTTCTCCGATGAACGGCCGTTACATCCAAGTTTGTTTGTTTGTTTTTTCAACCAGCGTCTCTCTCTTTGAATTTTTCTTTTTCTCAATATGAAATTCTGTTTTAATATAAACAGGATTTTTTCTTTAGATATTAGGGAATATTTTTTTTATTTTTATTTTTTTTTTAACGAAATTCTGCTTTATTTTAATTTATCTGTTTGTTCTTTAAATTAACCTAAATAAAATCATCCGTATTATATTTCCTTTAGCTGTCGATATTTCGTGTAAATTATTTTTTTTTTTTTTTTTTTTTTAACTATTATAATTTTCTTAAAAACAAAACAAAACAAGAAAATAAATTAAATCCGATGAAAAACAATTTATATGGTATTATTTTATAGAAAGTCTACGTATTTTTTTGATAAATTTATTTTTATTTATTTATTGTTTTAATTTACTTATTTAATTTATCTTATTATGATAATCCAATATTGACCAACGACTTTGTTGAAAAAATGAAAGATAAAGTGGACGAACAAATTATTACATTTTTTTTTTTTTTTTTTTTTTTCAACAAACGTCTCTCTATTTGAATTTTTCCTTTTCTCAATATGAAATTTTGTTTTAATATAAACAGGATTTTTTTTTTCTTAAGATATTATAATTTTTTTTTTTTTTTTTTTTTTAAACAAACTACTCTAGTAATATTGATATTTTGTTTCGTTGAGCCGTCTTTCTCCTTGAATTCCAATCGCGTCTATGTCAGATGTTGCTTGGCAGCCCATTTAGGAGAAGGAAAACTCCGAACAACAACCCGCAACTCAAGGTGTTAATCGTGCCGAGGAGTGAATGGCTACTGCGTTATGAGGTCACAAACGATTCCCTACAGGCTTCGGGACCCTGTTTGTAAAAGACCGTTACCCAACGTGCCGGGCAACTTTGGGTGGACTTTTGGACCCGTGCGTCACTCGTGGGAAAAACATGAAAAACACAAATAGAAATAAAAAGTCCAGTATGGCTCTTCCAGTGGATAAACAGGGAGCCCGTCCTTCAGGAGGGAACCTACCTGAGGTCGAAAAATCTGCTATAGGAACAAACTCCTACACAAAGAATGTATCTTCAGGTCCCCACAACCAGGATAATCCTAATGATGGTCCTGAAAATTCACCAGCTAGATCTACAACCGTATATTTAAAGAAAGAAAAAATAAAATGGTCTCGTGAGGAGTACAAAGTCGTTATGACTGCATTTCATGAAGCGTTACTCAAACCTCAAAAAAACATGACTCGCCAAACATATGACATTTGGCGTGAAAAAGTTGGTCAAACAAATAGAAAGTATATTGACGAAAATAAATTGGCCAATGTACGTAGGTACATTATTCGTAATAACCGACTGTCAGAGGCTGAGATTCACAAAATTAAAAGAATTGTAACAAGAAGAGTCGAATCAACAAAATATGAAAAGGAACCGGAACCAGAAATAAAAAGTAATAACATCAAACAAATCACAGGTCATAATGTAGAAACCGTGAAACACGCAAATCACTGCGAAGATAATGATGTAAGTCTAAAAGTGCTGGAAAGGTGCGATCTGAGTCTGAGTCAGTTAAAAGACAAAAATAAAATTAGTTCAGAACACATCGAAGATAATTATTTGACGGAAAATAACAATATACAAGAAGCCAAGATAGAAATAAAAAACCAGCTAAGTCAAATACAAAGTATTACAATGGAGGAACGTGAACAGCTCCCAAAATTCCAACCAACAAAACAAAACCTCCGAACTATTAAATTGTACAATGCAGCACTGAAATCAATACTGGATGAAGACCCGAATACAAATCTTAACGAAGTAATATATGCATCAGCAACAGCAGCAACAAAAAAATTAAACATCAAAATAAAAACAAGGAAGTCACGCAGACGTGAAGATCCACCTTGGAAAAGAAAAATCGAAAAAGAAATCGAACAACTAAGAAGTGAACTGTCAGTACTGGATGAACTGAGTAGAGGAATAAATGTAAGAACTAGGAAAAGAAGAAGAGCCGAAAAAAAATATAACATCAGGAATGAAAATGACGTCTTATCAAATAAAGAAAAAATAAAGCAAAAAATCCAACTGAAGGCTCAAAGAATAAGACGCTATGAAAAAAGAGCAAAATTTTACAGACAAAACAAGATCTTTCAGACTGATACAAAGAGATTTTACAGGGAAATAGGTAAAAAAAGAATTGAAGTGACAGTACCCCCCAGAATGGAAGAAGTCACACAGTTCTGGGAAAAAATATGGGCTTGCCCTAAAGAACCTAGCAAGGAAGTACATTGGATTACGCAGGAGATAGAACGAATGAAGAATAAACCCGAACAGACATGGTCTGGAATTACAGAAGATGATATTAAATTTGCACTAAAAAAAGCACACAATTGGAAAACTCCAGGTATAGATAAAATTCCTAACTTTTGGCTATATTATTTAAATGCAGCACATAAAAAAATAGCCAAAGAACTCCAAGAAATGGTTGACGATCCCACTAAAATTCCTGCATGGATGACAAAAGGAATTACATTTCTTCTACCCAAGAATGGTGACACAAACAACCCGAAAAACTACAGACCAATTACATGTCTTCCGACAACATATAAACTACTAACATCTATTTTAACAAAACAAACATATTTATTCTTAGAAAGAAATGACATGATACCGCTTGAACAAAAAGGGTGCAAACGTGGCTGTTATGGCTGTAAAGACCAATTGCTAATTAACAAAATGATCCTGGAAAACTGCTACAAGACAAAGAAAAATCTTAGTACTGCCTGGATAGACTACCGAAAGGCATTCGATAGTGTGCCACATGAATGGATTTTAAAGACTTTAAATATATACAAGATATCGCCCGTCATCATCAATTTCATCAAACAGTGCATGTCTATATGGAAAACAACCCTTTACCTCAATCATATAAATGGAACCTATAAGTCTGATGAAATAAACATCAAAAGAGGTATATTTCAAGGTGATTCTTTATCTCCCTTACTATTCTGCATATCATTAATAGCACTAACCAGTCAACTTAATAAGACAGAATGTGGTTATAAAATAGGCCAAAAGAAAATAAGCCATCTATTTTACATGGATGACTTAAAGTTATATGCTAAGAATGATAATGAGCTGGAAGGTCTTCTGCAAACTGTAAAATGCTTCAGCGAAGACATTGGAATGAAATTTAATTTGAATAAATGTGCTAAAGCTACAGTTTTACGTGGATCAATACAAGAAACATCCTCAATTAGCCTAGACCCTGCTGTAACAATAAAAGAATTGAAACCAGAAGAAGCTTATAAATACCTAGGTGTAAATGAGAGCGAAAACATTCACCATACAAAAATGAAAGAAATAGTGCGTAAAGAGTACTATAGAAGGCTACGAATGATATTAAAAACTGAATTAAATTCACAGAATAGAGTTATGGCCATTAATAGCCTTGCAATCCCAGTTGTCCAATATAGCTTCAACATCTTAAACTGGACTCTAAACGACATCAGGCGAATGGATGCTAAAACAAGAAAGCTTCTTTCTAAGCATAGGATGCATCACCCAAAGGCTGATGTAGACCGTCTATACATACCCCGTAAAGAAGGTGGAAGGGGTCTTATTCAGCTGGAATTGTCATACAAGACAACAACTATTGGCTTACTAACATACATAGAAACAACAAAGGATTGGATGATACAATTAGTAAGGCAACATGAAGAAAGAAAGAAAAAATATTCAATAATAAAAGAAGGCAGTAAATACAAACAAGAATTACAGTTAGTAGATTCTGTAGAAAAGCAAAACAGTAGCCAAGAACCAACTATTGCGGCAAAAAATATGAAAATGAAAGCCAAAGATAAAGCTCTTGAAAAGATGAAACAGCGCTGGCAAGACAAACCTCTGCATGGCCAATATCCACTACGTGCCAATAAATCCAATGTTGACAAAGTTAATACTCATCGATGGTTACGTGCATCTGGATTAAAGTCTGAAACTGAAGGATTTATACTTGCAGCACAAGACCAAAGTCTTTTCACGAGAAACTTTCAGGCAAATATTATGCATAATAATATGGATCCAAAATGCAGGTTTTGTGATAAACACCAAGAAACAATAGACCACCTAATCTCAGGCTGTTCTGTGCTTGCCCCAAACGAATATAAAAATCGCCACGATAGAGTTGGGCAATATTTACATTGGGCAATGTGCAAACATTATGGAAAAGCTGTAAACAAACACTGGTATGAACATCATCCAGCACCGGTTACAGAAATAGAAGATGTAACCATTCTATGGGATTACACCATCTACACAGACAGAAAAATTGAAGCAAACAGGCCAGACATTATTGTTAAAAACCAGAAGGAGAAAACTTGTCTATTAATTGATATGGCTTGTCCAGCGGATTGTAACATAGCAATCAAGGAATTTGAAAAACTGTCAAAATATAAAGACCTGGAAATTGAAATAGAAAAAATGTGGAAATTGAAAACAAGAGTTGTGCCAGTGATAGTAGGTGCACTTGGAATGATAAAAAATGGAACAAAACAACACATTGAAAGAATCCCTGGAAACCCCAGCTTAAGAGATATACAAAAAATTGTATTATTAAGTACAGCCCACACACTAAGGAAAACGTTATCTATGTAATGCTGGGGATGATAGGGAGGATAGAAAAACATGAAATGGAGTCATAACAACACGCCACTACCTGCCTTAGGTCTCCCCGCAGACTTGGTTGGTAGTGAGACCAATGCAGAAATCGAAATATGATGAAAAATGACATAATAATAATAATAATAATAATAATAAACAACTGGGGCTTAAGTTCGTACCCTAACAAAGACTAGCTTTTAGTTTCGTTTTCCGTTGTTATTTTCTAGAATATTATGCCCACTTGTTTGATATTTAATAGTACGAAATTTAAACTTAAATAAATTTCCGACTGGAATATTATAAATGTATAGTAAGTTTAGTAAACTTTTTTTTGTTCATTTCGATATTACAATTATAGCTAATTGCGCAGATTTTTTACTTGAATTTTGTTGTAAAAAGACTATTACAGAATTAAAATCGTTATTATTCCAATGCGAGGAAAATCGATCAACAAAATTTACTGATCAATATCTGCCGCTGAAACTGTCAAGATTTATTATTAAGATTAGTAATTATGTAAATGATTATTATGAATGATTATATATATATATTAACAAGTATATTAAAAAATCCAAAACTTTCAACGTTGGTGATATCTGTCATTTTTTGCTTAATTTTAAATTTGTTGTGCCTGTCATGGTTAATTAAGCGTTTGGTTTTCTTTTCTTTAACTTTCTTTTAGATTGGCAGAAACTTCTCTGGTTGTTGGATTCTTTGTTTCTCTTTTTTCTTTTTCCTCCTCGGCTGTTTGATTCTATTTTTTATCTTTCACTTTGCGGCCTACAGATCATATGCTGGGTAATTTCTTGACTTCCACCCCAGTCCCAATATCACTTTGGTTCCGATTAAAAGTTAAAAATAATTCTATATTTACCTTACTAGCAGAAACCATGTGTTTGGGATGAGATATAGCTCTCTTTAAAATATTGTTAAAAGTAAGTCATTTTTATTTAATTTTAAATCTGTTTTGTGTGTCATGCTTAATTGAAAGTTTGGTTTTCTTTTCTTTAACTTTTCTTTAACTTGACAGTCATTTCTCTGGTTTTTGGACTTTAATTTAAACTTGATTTTTTCTCCTTTTTTATTTTTATTTTTCCATTTTTTCTTTTCTTTTTTTCTTTTATATTATTTTTATATTTTTTAAATGGAGTAGAGAGAACAAACTATGGTCCGGTTGACACTCGACCTACCTCTATTGAAAATATGTTGAGGCTCATCCCTTTTTCCCAGTTTAGGATGTTGTTTCCGGCATTCTCTTTTTTCTCTTCAGACCTCAGTATTGGTGCTTTAGTGTGTGTGATTGGTGGCAACGTCTCTTCATTGTGACTGTACCGGGTTGGCAGTTTCATGGTTGTTGCTTCCGACTGGTAGTTAGAAGCCCTAACCCTTGCGTAGCCTCAAGAGCTGTTGCTGTGATAATCAGTGCCATAATATCACACCTCTTGTAGTGCCATGTGGCGCATAGATAGGTGTCTCTGAAAGCGCTTTAGGTGGACAACACCGTGGAGCACTTTGATGTAGCCCGAGCCAGTTTCCATCCCAGCGCATATCGTGGTTAATTACCGCTTGCATTCTCTACTCAAGTTCCCACCCTACCAACAAACCTTAATATGAAAAACAAAATCACAAAATTTATAAAATAGTCAAACACAAATCACCAAAACTTCTTGACATTTCTTTTACTAACATCCGGGGCATTCGTACTAACTTTTTTGGTGTAGAAGCTTTTCTCAACAAGAAGTCCCCTGGCATCATAGCGCTCTGTGAGACTAACCTCAACTCATCAATTCCCTCCTCAGATTTCTCGATTCCTGGGTATTTGGCATTCTTAAGGAAGGATTCCACTGTCCATATGCATTGGGTGGGGGTCTACGTTAGTGAACACCTCCCTGTAGCTAGGATTACATCACTTGAATCCCCTGACCACCAATATATATGTCTCCGTCTGTCACTTCTCAGTTCGGTTAGCTATCCTTTTTTCCTCTAGCGTTCCCACTTCTCTCCCGACTGTTCTCTTCTAGACAGCATTTTTGAAAATATATATAAGGATACTTCCTCCCACCAATTCGCTTACATATTTGTATTCGGAGATTTTAACGCCCATCATGTTGAGTGGATTAAATACTCTGTTACTGATTCAGCTGGCATCCACGCCATGAACTTTGTCATTTCCCAATCCCTTACGCAAGTAGTGTAGATTCCCACACGATTTCCCAGAATTCCCTCTGGACACGTCTCTTTACTAGATCTATGTTTTACCTTTGTACCTGACTACTGCCAAGTCTCTCCGATCATGTTGTTATCTCTCTTAATATTTATTTTCACTCTCACTCCCTCAGGAGCATCCTACCTATAGGACAACCTATTGCTACCAAAGAGCTTACTGGGAGCCCTTTCGTGATTTTCTATGCGACGTCCATAGTGGAAAAGTTTTCGATCTCCTATTTGATGACTGTGCCTCTGAAATTTCTTCCTGGTTGAAAGCTGGGATTGATGCCATCATACCTACCAGGAAGGTTTGTCTCAAATTTATTTCCTTCCCTTGGTTCTTTCCCTCCTGTTCGGTCACCATTGCCCACAGGAACCACTGCATCCTATTATTTCGGTGACATTCAACTGACCACAATAGGCGCCTTTTTATGTCTGCTCGTAATGCGTGCAAGAGGATCCTGAATGACGCCATGGGGTTGTTTGCTGAGAGAATGAGACTGCGTATAGCTGACCGGAAGTTCGGCTCCAAGGACTATTAGCGGTTATGCAAACGGGTGCCTAACAACAGCAAATAATCTATCCTACCCTTTATCAATTAATTTGAGGTCCTCGTAGCATTAGCGGACAATGCCGAGTTTTTTACTCGCAGATTCTCATCCAACTTCACATTTGACTCCTCCAGAGTAACCGCATCCGACTTCCCTGTTAGAACTGGGGCTAAACTGAACGAGGTATACATTACCCCGACTATAGTATCTCGAGTAATATCAAAACTTGTCACCCATAAGGCGAGCGGTGGTGATGGAATCCGTGTGATTGTCCATAAGAAATGTGCCGCTGAATTCTCCTCTGTCCTCTCTAAACTCTATAATTACTGCCTTTCTGCTTCCTGTTTCCCTGCATGCAGGAAGTTTTATTCTGTGTTTTCTGTATTTAAGAACTCTGGTGAACCCTCGCGCCTATTCAACTATCGCCCTATTTATTTTCTACCACTTTTCGGGAAAGTGTTCGAGGCCATTATTAATGCTGAAATAGTTCAGCATCTTACTCCCCATAAACTATTCTCTGACAATCAGTATGGCTTCCGCTTTGCTAGGTCCACGGCCGACATGCTAACGACCATCACGGAGTATATTTTACAGGCCCTTGACGAGTCCGGCAAGGCTCGCGCAGTTGCTTTGGGCATTTCCAACGCTTTTGACAGGGTTTGGCACGCTGGCCTACTATGCAAACTACAGGATTGCGGTATTACCCGACGCTTGCTTGATCTGATCCAATCTTTTCTATATAACCGCATAATGAAGGTTGTCTTGAATAGGCATGCCTCCACATCCTACAGTATAAACGCTGGTGTCCCTCAATGTTCTATCCTAGGCTTGACGCTGTTCCTTATTTTCATAAATTATCCCCCAAACGAGATCAAGGGCCAAGTAGGCATCTACGCAGATGACACCACAATTTACTCCCGCATCAGTACGAAATCCGGGGTGGCTGACAAACATAACCTCACTATTGATCTTGAGAGGGATATACATTCTGTGATGGATTGGGGTAAGAAGTGGATCGTAAATTTCACTGCGTCTAAGGCCAAGCTGCTGCTTGACATTCATCATTACTTTGAGTCAATAGCTCAATCTACTGCTACGAAGGTTGGGTCACTGTAAACATACGCCACTAGCTAAGAATGGTCTGATTCATTACTGAATGAACCTTTGTGAAGATTGTTGCTTTATAATCGTATTTTAGCAAGCAAGTCTTTTGAATCGTGAAGTATTCGATATCGTTATGAAAATAGTGCGTCAAAGAATATGTTATTTTTCCTGCGCATGTTCTTGATGACTTCGATGTTTCATGAGGACACCGTTAAAATATCTTTACTAAACCTGGCTAATATTATTGCGCACACACACACACACACACACACACACACACACACACACACACACACACACACACACACACACACATATATATATATATATTTAGTGTATCGAGGCAGCAAATAATTTTCTAAATATATACTGTTAAATATAAGAGACAATGAATGTCTATTATGTTTAAACATGAGCCGTTCTAAACGTCGTATTTTGGCTTTAATTTTAGTTGAAAATAAAGACAAAAATCCTCCAACATTTGGTTAATTTTTTATTAATATGCTTCTAAATATTTTTCATGGAAAATGAGCTACTTCCGCAACCAAGGTTTAAACCTTTCGAAATGTTTTTGCCTGATGCGACTTCGAAATAAGAAATGAAGCCGCTCCAACGTCACATGGATTGCTATCGAACTCTCTGCCGTGTATTGAGTTCTTCGTACCTTGGTGCCAGTAACGCCTGGCTAGCGGAAACTACCCTCTCCGAGGATTTTTTGCGCTTCCTGTCTTCGTCTAGTCGTCTTTCTTTGTTTTTTCCGCTCGTCCCGATCCAGTCTCCGATTTACCCATCGTCGTCTTATATCGAATAAAGGAATAGTGTTGTTCCAACGAGAGTAATTAGTATAAAATAAAAAGTGTGAGAAGCCGTGAACGTTTTCTTTAAAATATATATTTATTGATTGCAATTCATACAAATTATGGAGTATTAATTTGTCATGATTTGCGCTACTCGTGTTTCAAGTTTAAAATTGTCTCTCTTCCGGCGAACAAATTCGTTGTTTTACCTTTAGGTTTCTCTGAGTATATATATATATATATATATATATATATATATATATATTGTGATGGTTGATATAATGGTTTATAAATTAATAGCATCACTACACAAAAATCTTTGCGTTTCAAAGCTGCTACGTGCGCTTCTCATCGTGTGAAATGTTTTTCAACTTTTCACCCGATGAGAAGCGCACATAGCAGCTTCGAGACGCAAAACCTTTTGTGTAGTGAAGCTATTAATTTATAAACCATTGTAAAAACCATTACAATATATCGCTGTACGTTGTATCGAGCACTCTTTATAAAAGTATATGCATGAACAGCAGGCAAAAAAATCTTCGAGTTCTACAACTTTGTTACAATATATATATATATATATTGATTGCAGAAAAACAGATTGTCTGAGTTTCTAATACGCTGACAGATAATGGAACAAGGTGATTAATTTTATCACTAATAAATAATATATAAGTTGAATGAATATTTTTTAAAGTTAATGCAATAATGAAATATAACATACATTTTGTTCCGATAACCAATTTCACATTTCTGATTACTCTAAAATACTTCATTTCTGACATTCGTTATATTTTTTAGACTCTATCTGCAGTCTCTCTCCCACCGGCGAGACGTGGCTTCGCTGTGTCTCTTCTATAAATACTTTCACGGCTTCTGCTCCGATGAACTTAGATCACTGGTGCCTCCTAAATACGAATTTGCACGAGATACTAGATTAGCAACTAGATCCCACCCTTTTACAGTGAAACCGATAAAATGCAGCCGTAACTTCTACTCCAACAGTTTCTTTCCTCGCACTTCCCGACTGTGGAATTCTCTTCCAAACGATTGCTTCCCCGACGGCTACAATCTCCAGGAGTTTAAATGTAAGGTCAATAGACACCTCCTAACACACTAACCTGCTCCCATTCTATCTCTTCCCATCTGCCCGACACTCATCCTCGCTATCCTTACTCATCTATCACCTTTCTTCTGACATTCCCTATGTCTATCCACTCCTTCTCTTTACCTTCCCCTATGTAGCCCCATGCGCAATAGTGGCAGTGGAATGCCTTGCTTGGGGTGAGATGATTAAAAAAAAAAAAAAAAAAGTGAACGGATCTACGCCGGAGTAAATTCCATTTAACGGATCTAAAGAAACCTCTTAGTATCATGTTGATCCTTTGTTAATCGATTGAGTAATATTTTACTACAGGCAAGTAAAAAGAATAAAAGAGCAGCAGCAAACACTAATTATATATCGCCTAACTGTACTAGAGTAGATAATTTCCTACGTTAAATATCTAATAAGTTCTGAAGAGCATTTAGTTTTTAATGATGTCATATAGTAATAATGAACAAAAAAGTTGAACTTTAACATTCCTGGCGAAAAGCTGGCATCAATGCTTCAATCTCAACCAGGAAGGTCAGCGTTAACCCATACTTATCCACTTACTTCTCTCCTGCGTACACATCCGCTGTTGCTCAGATGAATCAATTCTTCCAACTTTACCGGAGCAACACGCCTAATTAGGTAGGATGTTTATTTCATAGCAATGAATGCAAGCGGTTCCTAAATAAACTTCTGCTTACTGAATAGAATAACACAGAACATATACAGCAAGTCTCGTTCCAAAGAATACTGGAGGCTCTGCAAAAATGTGTTTTCAACAACAGCAAAACTTTACCCCCACTTAATAAATCTGAGATTTTCACATGGTGGAAAAGGTTGAGTGTTTTGCTCGTAAATTTTCGCCTAACTCCACGTTAAAGTGTCTGAATTACCTACACCCGACTTCTCACCTAGAATTACCTACACCCGACTTCTCACCTAGAATTACCTACACCCGACTTCTCACCTAGAATTACCTACACTCGACTTCTCACCTAGAACTGAGATACAACTAAGTGACCTCTGCCTAACCACCTTCTCTGATCTATAATATATTTTCTAAGCTTGACTCTAACAAGACAAGTAAAGGTAACGGAACTCTAGTCATCGTCTTAAAGAACCCTGAACAATTCTCTGTCTTTTTCAGAATCTAAATCTATTGTTTAACTGCTTTTTACCTTCCTGCATATTTGAGAACAAACCTGACCCATCCAACTATCGCTCTATCAGACTCTTACCGATTTTTGGTAAAGTGTTCGAAACTTTTATCAATGCTGATGTAGTTCATAATCTCACATTCCACAACGAATTCTCCGACAAACAGTATGGTTTCCGCTTCGCCAGGTCTAACGCTGATATGCTAAAGACCATCACCAAATACATATACTAGGCTCTTGATATAAACGGTAAAGCTCGAGCTGTTGCCCGAGATATCTAAAAAGCATTTGAGAGGGGTTAGCATGCTGGATTTATGAGTGAGGTATAGTAAAACTGGAATTTCATTTGATCCAATCCAATCGTTTTTATCAAATCGCGCAATGAAAGTCGTATATGAATCGTCATGATTCCAGATCCTCTCAGACGAACGCGGGTGCCATTCAAAACTCTATCCTAGGCCCTACGCATTTCCTGATCTACATTAATGATATTTCAGATGTAATCCGTTCCCAAATATGCATCTTCGCTGATGGCACCACATAGACTCTCGCTTCAAAAGTCTGTAAAGGCTGAAAAAGTAAATCTTGCTGCTGCTCTTAAAAAGAAGTTTCAGTCTGTGGTGGAGTGGTGTAAGAAATGGATCGTAAATTTTAATGCTTTCAAACGAAGTCGCTCTTCTTTAAACACCACAGACAAACTCTTTTATTTCCCATCAGTAAGAATCACGCTAATCTTCTAGAAAGCAATACACTGGACCTTCTTTGTCTCATATTCTCAGCCCACCTCAGTTGGAACGACTGCATTGAGTCCAGAGTTACATCCACTGCTAGGAATGTCGGACCAGAAAATTCTTCTCGTCAGAATCCACATTGCATGTATAAAAATCTACCAATTTTCCGTGCATTAAATACTGTTGCGATAACTGGTTGGGTACTCTTGCTATTCATTTCGAGGTTCTCGACAAAATCCAAAGGAAGATCTGCAATGTAATGGATCCCGATTTGGCAGCTCAACTTCAGTCATTTTCTTCCCTCCGGGATGTGGTTTCCCTCTGTCTGTTCTTCAAATATTTTCACGGTATCTGCTCTGACGAGCTTAACCCCTGGTATCCCCTCTCCACGAATTTACTCGAGGTACTTGACTTGCAACTTTGTCTCACCATTTTACTGTGTAAAAACAGTCAAATGAAAACATCACAATGATTGGGATTCCGTCGCCGCCGCTTGATTTTGGGTAATCAACTTTAAAATTATGTTAGAGAACACCGAGTGGGTAATGTGGATATCGTTCAGTTGGGCTTCAGTTCGGGGAGGGAAGTCGGGTACAGATACTCCAGACGAGTCCAGTGTAGAGTTGGTGGAGAACCTGCGAGCGAAGCACAACTTTGACATTTGTAGAGTTAAGGAACTCACATTCCTTGATTAGAGTGGGGATTGAGGGTTTACTATTGTTTAGTACACTTTTACGGAGCCTCAAGTAGTCTTCATTTTGGCTGCAAAGAGCAGCTTAGCCTCTTTAAGTATTTTCTTGCACTCATTGCGAGCAGAAGTAAAGAGGCGCCTGTTATGGTCAGATGCGTGACTCCGATACAGCCGGAAGAATTGATTCTGATGCTCGATGGCGGCAGAGCAAGCGGGTGAAAACCAAGGGACGAGTGGCATTTAAGTCTCAACTTCCTGGCAGGGATGAAAGCTTCGATGTCAGCCTTAACCCAAGAAGAGACCTCAGACGCATAGCTTTCAAGAGGAAGACTAAAGACTTTGTTCCAAGGGCACTCACACAGGAAATCGCGGAATGAGTCCAAATCGGCTCATTGGTAGCAGTAAGATATTCTGCTAGTCTGAGGTTCTTGAATGGAGTGGGAGTAGAAGGAGATGTTAACGGAAACCACCTCATGGTCGAGTTTCCGAGGGGGCAGAGTTGCTTGATATTGCAGGAATGGAAATTAAACAGAGATCTAGCAGTGAGACAGGTCCATTAGGTTATTAGAGAAACACGTAGAGAACTCAACCACTTGTGTAAGGAACTGAGTGATTGTAAAATGAATGGTGTGGACACCAGCAAGATATGTGACACATTTTTTCAGACACTTGGCGTGGTGGGCGGCAAAGTCGCCAAACACAAATATATGAGCAGACGGCCTTGTCAATACTATTAGAGATGC
Source organism: Ascarosepion bandense (assembly GCA_037127315.1). Taxonomy (NCBI): domain Eukaryota; kingdom Metazoa; phylum Mollusca; class Cephalopoda; order Sepiida; family Sepiidae; genus Ascarosepion; species Ascarosepion bandense. The sequence goes on from JBBBDQ010001810.1 coordinate 4,132,537, forward strand.
TGTCAAGAACGAAACAGTCGGAAGATGTTTATCGGTTTTTCGAATAAAACTTTTGAATTTTAATTATATCCTTACGCATGGACAAATCTAAAATAATCTTTAAGTCCATTTCACTTCATATGAAAATATGCATTGTAATGAATAAATTTAAGCTTTATTTTTTCACGAAGGAAAAACAATCATTGACCTTTAAAATTGTTCACATAGCATCAAACGCATCAAGATTTCAGTTTAATGTTTTGAAAACAGACGTCAGTTTTTTTTCTTAATTCTTTCACCCCGAGCAAAGCGGAATGCCTCTGATGTGCAGGGGGATACATTAGTGTAAAAAGATTAATTTAGAAGAGAGTTAAGAGGAAGAGGAACGAGTTAGAAAGGAGCAATAGAAAGATGAGAATGATTGTGTGATGACAGTTTTAAAGGTGGAGAGAAAGGAAAGGATATATAGGGTGGGGAAAAGGCTAGGGTCAAGTGGTTAATAGATGAGTATTGACATTGCATTTAAATTTCTGGGCGTTGTAGCCGTCAGGAAAGCAAGAATACGGGAGTGAGTTCCACAGGCGGGAAGTGCGAGAGAAGAAGCTGCAGGAGTAGAATTGTCGTCTGCATTTGGCTAACCTAACTGTGAATGGGTGGGACCCAGTAGCCAATCTGGTTGTACGAGTAAACACCTGTTGCAGAGGCACCAGTGACTTAAGTTCCTTGGAGCAGAAACCATGAAAGTATTTATAGAACAGACAAAGGGAGGCTACATTTCGTTGGTGGGGGAGTGGCTGGAGTCGAGCCGCCAAGTCAGTACCTATCACATTATTGATTCTCTTTCGGAGCCTGTCGAGAACACTGAAGTGAATGGCAGAGGCGACTGACCATATATGGTAGCAGTACTCCATGCACGGACGAATGGTTGACTTGTATATATGCAGGATGGATTGAGGCGGAAAAAACATCCTGGCCCGTCACAGTGACCCAACCTTCTTAGCAGTGAATTTAACTATGGACTCGATGTAGTTGTTCCATTTAGGTACTTAAATATTACATTTCTTCTGAGCTATATAACATAAATTCACACAAATGTTGATAAAAATCATCGTGATTGAATATCAGAAGTATTTGGCTAAAAAGTAAAATAATAAATCATCCACCTGAAATTTTGTATTGATTAGATTCCTTTGTTGAAAAAGGTTTCATGCGAAAGAAACGCAATCAACATACGCTTTTGTTTATTGAGGTGCTCTATTCTAGGTACACTACAATCTTCTATTTCAAAACCGGAAAAAGAATCAACAGATGACATTTCGTTGGTTTTCTGTTTCTTTGTTGTTGTTTTTGTTTTGTTTTTTATATGCCCCATTATTATCAGGTTGCCCAAAGCCTATGTATTTGCTGTGGGCCCTGGAAATTGTGTTTGTTATTACTCAAAACCTGTGTATTTGCTGTGGGCCTTGGAAATTGTATTTGTTATTACTCAAAACCTGTGTATTTGCTGTGGGCCCTGGAAATTGTATTTGTTATTACTCAAAACCTGTGTATTTGCTGTGGGCCCTGGAAATTGTATTTGTTATTACTCAAAACCTGTGTATTTGCTGTGGGCCCTGGAAATTGTATTTGTTATTACTCAAAACCTGTGTATTTGCTGTGGGCCCTGGAAATTGTATTTGTTATTACTCAAAACCTCTGTATTTGCTGTGGTCCCTGGAAATTGTATTTGTTATTACTCAAAACCTGTGTATCTGCTGTGGGCCCTGGAAATTGTATTTGTTATTACTCAAAACCTCTGTATTTGCTGTGGGCCCTGGAAATTGTATTTGTTATTACTCAAATCCTGTGTATTTGCTGTGGGCCCTGGAAATTGTATTTGTTATTACTCAAAACCTGTGTATTTGCTGTGGGCCCTGGAAATTGTATTTGTTATTACTCAAAACCTGTGTATTTGCTGTGGGCTCTGGAAATTGTATTTGTTATTACTCAAAACCTCTGTATTTGCTGTGGGCCCTGGAAATTTTATTTGTTATTACTCAAAACCTGTGTATTTGCTGTGGGCCCTGGAAATTGTATTTGTTATTACTCATATTTTCACTCAATAGTATATTCAGTATCATTCTAAAGATATGCATTTAGATTAACTTTACTCTCCCATTGATCTGTGAGAAGATTATGAAGAGTTCACTATCGCAGATGATTGGAGATATCATAAAATATTATTGTCTTCGTTTCTAACAAAATATCCCTATTTCTCAAAACATTGCTTAACTTTTCGTATTTCGGTGTCATCTTTTCCGTCCACTGTTAAAACACTTCCCAGATATCTAAAGATATCAATAATACTTGATATGATATCTCTAATTTGTTTTTTGCATAGTCGACAATCATGCTAACAAAAGTAGCATCAGGTTTTAAACGATGTATTTTTGACCTTTTTCACATGTGGATGATTTTAATTTATTTTTATTATCAACGAATATGTTATGTATAGGATTTGATATATCATTCTGCGTGTTTAGATGAAACATAGAAAGATGTAAGGTGAAACGTCTTATTAAGAGAGTAATAATATAATAATTTCAGAATTTGGATTGATCTAGAACATTGGCTAGATATATTGAAAGCATTATTAATAAATAAAATCAACATTTAATCATATTGACAATAAACATGGCAACAATGTGTTTAACGTGTTCTTAATATAAAATATAGCTACCTATATTGGTTCCCAACTATACATTATATATATATATATATATATATATATATATATATATGTGTGTGTGTGTGTGTGTGTGTGTATATATATATATATATATATATGTAAAATCCAAATTCTACATTCGTTGAATAGATATGTTAGTGAGAAAATTCTCACTTCTTCATCAACGATCAAAAACAAAAATTTATTAATTCAATTATGGTACAAAAATTTACATAACGAAAAAAGAACAAAAACATATCCAGAAAGTTTAAAAAGCAGAGATTAGGAAAGAAAAATGATTTCAAAATTTGTCGTGCAGTCATAAAAAAACATTGGCAGATACAGAGATTCATGACTGTATATTAGAAGAAGACTGTATTAAAAATCAAAAATCAAAATTTAAACCGTGTCACAGGAATACAAGTGGTTGTGGTGGGGTGTAGAAAAAGAAAGAACAAATGGGGTTGACAGGGGGAAAGTTAACGAAGAAATATGATAAAAAAGAAAACAAATCTTTATATTGGATGATTAATGTAATTTTACTTATTTATTTTACGTTCCACTTTATTGGTGTAATACCAGATTACCGAAGCAAATCAATTTTCATGGCTCTGCTTAAAAAGTCAGGTGCCATCAAATGTGAAATCCAAAGAACAATCAGTTTGAAGAGCCACATGACGAAACTCATTGTCCTAATCCTGATGAATAGAGCGGAAGCATAATCAGAGCGGAAATAGGACAAAAACAGTGCGGTTTTGTCAAGGACACTGGACAAGAAATGCGATATTTATGCTTAGGATGTTATCAGAAATAGTGATACGAGTGAAAAAAGAAAGTTTACCTGTGTTTCGTTGACTAAACCAAGTTGTTCGACAAAGTACGCTACAAGGAACTGATAGAAATGCTCAGTAATCTCGATATATTTGGCAATGACATCAGAATAATCAAGAACCTCTACTGGCAGCAAACCGCCTGGATACTGACAGGAAACGAATACAGCAGCTATACAAAGGGGCGTAAGACAAATACGTGTCTATTCAACTTGTACAGCGAGACTATTCTGACGGCCCTAGATGTTATGCCAGGGTTATTCATTGGCGCTCACAATCTGAACAACAAAAGATACGCAGATGATACAGTGATGATAGCTGACACGAAAAGACAACTAAAAGACTTTCTAAAAAGGTAGATGAAGAAAGTTGAAAGAAAGTATTACAAGTAAACTGCAAGTAAACAGAATATATGGTCATCAGCAAATGAACGAGCCCAAAATGCCAATTACTGATTGGGGACACTAAAATGAAGCAAGTACAAAACTTTAAGTACTTGAGAAGTCTTCTAACTAAAGACGGAAAGTGCAACACTGAGATCCGAAGGCGAATTGGCATGGTTAAGGACGCATTCCAAAAGCTGAGCAAAGTTTTAAGATACAATAAAATTTCGCTAGAAACAAAGAAGAGAGCACTGGATTGCTCTGTGATGTATGTTCTTCAATTTGACAGTGGATGCTGGATAATATCATCAAAGATGAAAATACAACTTGAAGCAACTGAAACATAGTCTTACAGAAGGCTGCTGCGAATATCATGGATTCAATATGTGAGCAATGTGAAGATCTTGGGACATGGAATGAGGAAAAACCTTAGAGAATCTGATGCTCACAGGTCAAATAAAAGGAAAAAGAGACAGGGAAAGCAACAGATAACATATTTGAAGGCCTGAATAGGTAGAGGACAGAGCTGGTTTGGTTGGGGTAACGGGAGAAAGCGTGCTAAGTGATACCAGGGATAGGGAGACGTGGAAAGCCATGAAGGCCTGTGTTCTGAAGGGACATGTCACACACATAAAGGAGAACAAAACATTTTAGAATAGTGTTAATATTTTAGCCCGCTTTTCTCTTCTTTTTTACAGAATTGTCTTAGTCTTATATATATATATATGTATATATATATATATAAAATCCAAATTCTACATACGTTGAATAGATATGTTAGTGAGAAAATTCTCGCTTCTTCATCAACGATCAAAAACAAAAACTTATTAATTCAATTATGGTACAAAAATTTACATAACGAAAAAAGCCCAAAAACATATCCAGAAAGTTTAAAAAGCAGAGATTAGGAAAGAAAAATGATTTCAAAATTTGAAAATCAAGCAAGTACATTTATTTTGATTAAATTTGAAAGCCAACTTTCACTTTCGAATTGCGTCTTGATATTTTGTTTTTGAAAGTTTGTCATTTGTTAAAGCAGTTCATATTAATTTAAATTTTTCGTACTTGCTTGATGTTGGCGTCTTGTCAAATCAGTCTTTGTCAGTTTTAAATGACACGTACGCACCTGTGCTCTCATTGAATTTTGGATGAGTTGGTATTTTCTGTACGCTCAATTGTCTGTAAATATGAAAACATTCCGATGGTGCTTGGTTGACTTGAGTAAAAAATTACACAAGAGAAGTTTTGGTTTGTTGCTTTTGTTTAGTGGCATATAATCACGTCTACGAGTTATTTAATACTGAAATCTAGATTTGAAAATTCAAGCATTCTGAATAATTCAAGTGTTGTATAGTAGTTTTCGCACAGAATGTTATAATCGTGCTATATCAGTTGCTAATCGACTTCACGTACCCAAAATATTAGGAACTTGGTAATCTTTCACTGAAAGCTGACTCCTTAATATTCGGCTAACTGCTGACTAATAATAATTGCCTAGTAGTTCTACTGAAATCCAATAGAAGTCTAAAGAACTTCTATGAACTTCTCAAGAACTTCCTATTAACTCTTATTAATATAGGATGGAGAGTACGTTATCTGAGGAATAGGAATGTTTCATGATTAAATTATAATTACTTAGCTGCAACCTTTTTTACCAACGAATCTTACAAATCTAAACTAGAAGTAAAAATCTGCTTTTCTTTAGAAAAATGAGACTAACCGTAGCAAATTACGTTTTCATTTTGGGCAATGTGTACCATATCTTCAATATTACTATAAAATGTATTGGTTTTAATTTTACTGTAAAAATATATTGCTGATCATTTTACTATAAATATTTTGTTGGTTGTAAGACTATAAAACATTCTTGGTCGTTTGCTTTAAAAAGTATTTCAATAAAAATATATTGTAGATAATTTTTTATAAAAATGTATTGCTAGCACTGTTACGAAAAACATAATTTTTACTTTCGTAATATTTTCATTTTTGTTCCAAGATTCATTATACACTCGTAGCTGGGGCTTGAACAGGTGCTATCACCCCGGGTGAAAATAAAAATTGGACCAACAACAATTATTAGGTTGTTCAAATGAGGGGAGTAGACTCTCAGACATCACAGACGTGAAGGTAAGATGTATGTAACGAATGAGTGGCCTGTAGGTTGGATCACACTGGTTGACTGTTGCGGGACGTGTCGTCTCTTGATTCAGTCATTCAAAGCTCAATGCTACGTCATAGACATGGACAGAATTTTCTTTTTAATTTCACTATATTTAATGAAGAAAAATAGTTGTATAGTCATTTCTAGGAAGCGAGGATAATAATCAAGAGGGCGCATGTCAACTGATTTGCCAAAATATCATTTTCACGCTCATCTTGACTATTCTAGTCCTCAAGGATTACTTTAAAATTTAAGGAATCACAATCCACCATTTCTACTTCTACCGGGTTCAAACTAACTTCATTCATTTCTTGTCAGAGTTCTAACCATTTTTCTGGGCTAGACTATGTATTCTATAAAGCAGGATAATTGAAACTCTAGAAATGCATACAATGTTGGTAAAACAACAATAATCTTACAAATACTTATTTTCTGTTTATCTCATATCATAACGAATAAAACATTATTTCTTCCTGGGGATGACCAAGGAATTTTCGAAACTAATAGAACTAACAATAAAACTTGTGAAAAAAAGCTGCATATTACATAAAAATATGGATTTTTTTCTCTTGTACAAAATGAAGGTCAACCACAAAAACATTAACAAAATATTGTTTATCTTGTATTGATTTGACTGGAATGTGTATTCGCTGATTATATTGGAAATTGACTCTATAAACCGGTATAACTTCTCGGTCAACACACTATTAAATAATGTAAACAGATTTGTATGTGTCTTTATTCACTAAGTGTTGTTTTTATTTATTTCTCTTTCATAACTGAATCTTTTTCTTCTTCATATTTTAGATGGTTGTGGTTAAAAACTTGATCTTTCATTTGAGAATTATATTGTGTCCATAAACCTTACATATTTATTTGATAAATTATATTAATTTCATTTAAGGTCTGCATATGTTATATTATAAAACATTGAAAAAAGGAAGAAATAAGGCAGGCAAAATGAACAGAAGTAGTTGTTTCAGCAATTTAAACCCACAGCCACATTACGTGGACGGTCAAAATAATTTGCAGCAGATAGAAAGTTTTAACTGATAAGAGGTATTTATAAACCAATAATACCAGCTTTATTTAACAAATCTATTATTAATACCAGTCATATAAGTAAACTTACATGTTAGAAACGTATAATACTAAAGATATAGTAAAAGATGTTTATAAACCTATAGTAGCAGGTATTTAACAGATGATTAATACCAGTCACATAATAAACTTACATGTTATAAACATATAATACCAGAGATATAGGAAGAGATGTTTATAAAACTATAATACCAGGTTTATTTAAAAAAATTATTATTAATACCAGTCATATAAGTAAACTTAAATGTTATAAACCTATAATACCAGAGATATATAAAGAGATGTTTATGAAACTATAATACCCGGTTTATTTAACAATATTCTTATTAATACCAGTCACTATAACAAAAGTTAACATCAGAAATTTAATGCATAGTGCGCGCAGTAATATATGACCGGAACTAAAATCAAAGAGGTTATGGGTTCATTAAACACACTCGTACAAGAAATGCCGCATTTATGTTAAAGATCTTATCAGATTTGAAATGATGTATAGCTATGTTTTATATATTTTGCAATGGCGTTCGAAAACTTATGTTACGATCAACAAATGTAACTGCTAGGTAAGTTAGATCTGTTTCGGACGGGTACTAGAAGAATACAGAACTTAATAAATACAGCCATGTTACTCATTCAACCTGCATAAAGATAGAAAATGAATTCAGTACAACCACAAAAATAGAAGCAGGCGTAAAATAACGATTTCTTTTTCAGATTCTACAGTGAAGCACTCCAGAGATAATTACATGTCGTACAAGGATTCATAGTTGGCGCCCACAATCTTAAAATCATCAGATATACAGACGATAGAATCTTGATAACAAACACATAAAGGCGACTACAGGAATTCCTCCAAAAGTAGTGATGGACGCGAAAAATGGGATTAATCATCAATTGTAACAAAACAGAATAGATAGTTTTCAGCCAAAGAAACAATCCAAAGCATTGATATACCAATATTTAAAAATAGAACATTTTAAATATGTAGGACGTGTTTTAACAGATAATAAGAATTTTGAAGACGAAAAATGTTTTCCAAAATGAACTCAGCAAAGTATTTAGAAACAGGAACTTTATTGAAAGAAAGAAAAGTTCAGTTAACTCTTCTGTAGTTTTGGTACTCATATATGGCAGTTAGTGCTAAGCAATGTGGTTCTAAAAAGGATGCATAGAACACTATGGACGAAACAAGTGCATACGACAAAGATTTAGAGAAAATGCAAAAAAAGAACTCGTATACGTAGGATAGAAAAGAGAAAATTGGAATTTCTAGGTGAAAAATCAGAAAAAGGGGAACATATTGGAGGCAAGAAAGTGTATAGTCATCATAATGGGCCCCTGTAAATGACTCGAATATATATATTGCAAAATGACAAACTTTACTAAGAACTACAAAAGACAAGGAATTAAAGAGACCTATGGTCACCAATGTTCTGAATGATAATCACACAGAAGAAAAAGATTAATAGTTTGAAATTCGCTTTTATTAGATTTAAAAATAGGGGACAGATGCAGGAAAAGTAACAATAAAATAGAATGTTTGTAGAAATCGTACAAAAATCGAATTTAATTCTTTTTAAGTTACAATAATGAAATAGATATAAAAAAGTTTTTTTTTATGAATGCATGTCTAGTTAGATTAGGTAAAAGAAAAAATGAACGAGCAAAGCTTACCATAAATAGTCATCTCTATTATGATAAAAATGTTTGTGGTTATATATATATATATATATATATATATATATATATATATATCCACTAACATTTTTGTTGGATCTGTTCATTCTCTTTCTACCAGTTATTAAACTTTACGCTCAGTTATGAAATGTTATGAAACGGATATATATATATACGTGGTCGAGATGTCTAAGACGTTACTAGATCAAATGGTATCTTCCCCAATGTAAACTGGGGTCGCAGGTTCAAACCCTGCACACTTTTTCGTAATAACAATTTATCGTAAATAATCAGGCCGGTATATATAATACAGTTTAATTAAAAAACAGAATATCTACTTAAATACGAGTATCGATAAAAATAATATTCAAACAATTAGTGTGTATGTATATATATATCATTCTGTCATGCTTATGGTTAAGAATTTATCCTTATGTCGTTATGTGCAATACTCGATAGTAGGTACATTAATATAGATTTATGCCGTCATTTTAGATATAAATATCGATATAAATATTTTGACATAATTTTTAACGACACAAACCCACTCGTTTTTAAGTATAAACGTTAAATAAATATGTCATCTTTTGACTAAGAATAAAAAAAAACAGGATGAATTTCATCGTCGGGCATTAAAATTTTAGTATATATTCGTTTCGACAGGTTGCAAAAAGAGCTTAGAAAGCACCCGTTAGCAAGTACTCGATTCGAAAGTAACGACTTCTAATTTCACGAAAATTTCAATAAATAAAGCAAGTGCAAGTTAGATAAAACATTCAGATGCAAATATTCTCATCACTGGTTCAGTCTTTTCGCCATCGAAGGCAAAACATATCTGCATATCGTGACACTAAATGATTAAAGTGACACAAATCGCTGTTACCACTTACACGCATTAACCAATGTTTAACTTTAACTTCTATTGTTGGAAGTCCAGAAATATGCAGCGATCCAGTGGCTGATTTTTTTTTCATATGCGAAAATTCAATCATACACTTCTGATTTGTAACGCACTAAATGCTTTTTTTATAAACTTACTCCCTCAGTTTCTATCTGTAACCAGTTATATGCCATTAATGGCAAGGTTGGTTGTTTGATTTTTTTAATGGCATATCAACCTCGGTGGGTCATTTATTGCCAACTAACTTTTATTTATGTATTTCTGGTAATACCTTTTCCTTTCAACAATTTATTGTTGTTTTGAGATTGGTTTTGTGTCTAGTAATAATTTTTTCTTTTCGAGTTTCAAGATTCATTGGAATTTGCTTTTAAGGACAGGTTCCCAGAGTCCTGCAATGTTATTTAACCCATAACTGGGGGGAAGGGACTGAAAATAACTTTTCCAAGGGTACCAGTGCTTAAGTGAATGCAGGGTATTCAACTGGAATTCGAACTCGGCTCACCGATTTCTCTTTCTGAGCCAATATCCACTGCACCACAACGCACATTCGTCACTAAACGCTTACAGCAGTTGGTATTCCCAAGCGGTCACCCATCTAAGTACTGACCAGGCTCAACATTGCTTAACTTCTGTGATCGAGCGAGAACCTGTGTATTAAACCTGATATGGCGGTGTATTCCACCTGAAATGGCCGTAAGCATAATGGTAAGGTAGAAACTTTACTGCGTCCGTTTTGACGTCGATTGCTAAAATAATAAATAATTACTAATTTCGCAGCGACTGTTCATCAGTGTTTCGAAAAGTGTTTTTGCTTTTAAGAATAGGACATGATGTTTGATTAAGTATAGTTTTCCTCTTTAATTGCCTGTTGGATGTTTTTTGGATAAGGATCTCCACATTTTCTTATCCGTTTTAAGCTCTAAGCAATATTTCTACAGTTATTATATGTCTCAGACCTTGTGCTGTCTTATATTTCACAAGATTACTAAGCTGTTTTCTATACACTGCTTGATTTTAATGTGCACATTGAATACTCTAAGGTTTCTTTCCACATTGTGTGTCTCATAAATTTCAATATTCACTCTCAGATTTGAAGGTAAAGTCTTCATTTTACTAAGGGCTTATTGTATGTTTTTTATAAAAGCGTTTGTGTCTCTTTACAGATTTCCAAATTTAGTTGATTTCCTATTTCTATTTCTACCATCGATTTTCACGAGAAGTTAAAACGCATTTTTCCTCGTACATTCAAAATGTCTTCTGGATATCAAATTCTTAACATTTTTAAGCATTCCAGAAATATTAAATTTCTTCTGATTCTGATTGTAAGTGTCCTTTTTGTTGCCATTGATCTTAAAATTTTCTTGCTTCTCTCATATTCTTTTTTTTGATAATCTCACCATCTATCTGTAGAACAACGTTTTTGTTGTTCCTAGTTTTCACTTTGTCATTAAGGAACATGATAATAAGATACTATTTCATTGTAGTTATATATGTCATAGAGTCTTACAATTCTGTTTAGCTTTATAATTCTTAATTTTTCAATTATAAGAAAAATATGATTGTAAAAATTCTCATCTGATACAGGAAAAATTTTGTGAAGGTAATTGAAATTTTGGAGACAAAATGTATGAATTATTTAGTTTTTCAAAAATAATGTATACAGAAATTCGATTTATTATGGATGGAAGAAGCATTAAATTATCTCTGTGGTTAGAAAGATATATATATATATATATATATATATATATATATATATATATATATATATAAAGAAGGGAAAGGAAGTTTGAGGCCGAAAGAAGCCAGGAAAGAGAAAGAGAGTGGGGGAGTGGAAGCGAGAGAGGGAGATAAGTAATGCAAGTGAGAAAGAGAGAGTGAAAATTAGAGGAATTGAAAGTTAAAAAGTTAAAGTGATTGGAAGTGGGAGAGAAATTATAAATGAGAGTGAGTTGAAGCGAGAGAGAGAGAGGGAAAAAGAGAGAATTGTATATATTTAATTCCAGAAGAGATTTGTACCCTGAAGTTATAAGTTTATTTTACTTCAAGATAAATCTAATAATTAATTACTAGGGAATTAATTAGGTAATTAATGACAAGGGAATTAATTAACTGTGTTCCACCATTTAGTCGAATGTATTCAGCGTTACAATACTCTTCAAGTGCCGTGGCTCTTCAGGACGTAGGCTACCATGGACTTTCACTTGGCTCTGTCTTTTGTCGCTATCAAAATTCTTCCGTTTGATAACTCTTTCAAAACCGAATCTGCCATCTATTTGCTCAGACATATAAAGTAGTTCTCGCGCTGTTTCCCCTATCACTTTCTCTCTTAATCCGTGCTGTGAATATTAAATTCTCCAGGCCCGCCTTCTTCATTAAATGTCCTCAAAACCTCATCTGTTTGTTCCTTTTATTAAGTATGTGTTTTATCCTCTTCAAAACCTTTTTGTTAGTCATGAGTTCACTTTATGGTATCCTCAGCATCTTTCTGCTGCCTCAAGTCTATCCTTCACCCTTGAGGAGATCGTCTAACATTCACTGTCATACAGAAGGATAAATATTACATTGCCACCTAGTACTCGTTTGCAATGGGCCCTTGGCCATGTCAGTGCGTATTTAGATCTCAAAATCGGACTTTCCCTCCTCAAAAACAAAATAGAGATCGCAATTTAAATGTGTAGTCAGTAATTATAATGTTTATTATGATGAATTTTATATATATATATATATATATATATATATATTAGACATCTGCAGACACATGTATTTCTCTTCATCAGTACGGTTAGACATCCGATTGTAGATAGGTTTGAACCCAACCGAATTGACATCAGTCGGCTATTCTTCCTCTGAGCTATAGGCACTCGGCAGAGGAAGGCGGACTTTTGCGTGTTATATGTAATGTAAACATACATCATTACAGAATGAATGAATGCGTAGATGCTTAAGTAGCTACTGTTTTTTCAAAGGTTACCATTCCTGTATAGTGCTCAATCAGGCTGATATATATATATTTATATATATATATATATATATATATGTATATATATTAACAAGTATATTAAAAAATCCAAAACTTTCAACGTTGGTGATATCTGCAGATTGTGCCAAGAAAAAGAATTTAGACATAATATTATCCCCAGAAAGGTAAGAAAATATAATAAATGGAAGATCGAAGTGATATCCGGATGTAAACACACCAAGAATAAAATTTTCGAATCATAAAAACCTGGATAAATGTGTTTATGTTTCTTAAAACACTTTCCCAATTATTAAACCTCAGATATTTTAAACTTATAGTCGTGCGTTTGTAAAAAGTCATGTTGTATGCTTCAAAATAATAAAATTATAAACATCTTAAGTTACCGAAATGTTGAAATCAAGGTTACATAAACAACTGGCTCCCAAATGAAAACTATTCAAAACCTCAACATTATGTATAAGATATGTATTAAGCAATTGTCAATAAAAACGTATACTGTTCTAATTTAATTATAAGCAAAATCTAGTTAATATATATATATATATATATATATATATTGTTAACTAGATTTTGCTGATAATTAAATTATAACAGTTAAAAGAAGTTTACATGTAGCTTGTTCCAATAATACTTTAAAGATTTTGGAGTCAATCTGCAGACCGATTTTTTGGCTTTTCAATTTCGTTGCTTTTCTTTTATTTGATTTATAATTCCAACAATTTTTCTCTTGATGAGATGTTGGACAAATTGAGACTCTTAATAACTTCCTTGTATTCTACTTTTAAAAATGAAGCTGAAGTTTATCATATAAGGTGTGTATATTTCTTAACTTAAATGCTTTCGATCTCCTTCGAGATCATTCCCGGGTGTAAACCGTGAAGACCTATTTAATGTACCTAATCATTGTGATGATTATTTTTGTAAACCCGAGTGAAAGCGGGCTGTTATAATTATTTTAAAATTAATCGTTGGGGTTACTGATTTTAAAACAAATATCAACAATGCATCCCTCTTGCATTGGGATAAAGAGATAATTAATTGAAATATGGTTTTAAATCTTAGTCAACTAATGCTAGCTGAAAAAAGATGGAATAATGGAATTATTATAAAAATAAAAAAAAACATAATACGTCCCAATTATTTTTTTAGAAATATCCTGCATAAACGAGAGTGATTCAATAAATAAGGTAATGTTTTCGGTATAAAGACTTCTAATACAGATAAAAAATTATTTTGTTTCAACGTAGTCTCCCAGCTGTGTCACACACTTTTCTGTCTGTGCACAAGCTTCCGTATTCCCTCAGCATAAAATCTTTGGACTGATGTCTCAGCCAATCGCTCACAGCACTTTTAACTTCATCATCACTTTCAAAGTTCGTTCCTTTCGGGAACGCTTTCAAGGAGAAACAGGTGAAAGTCTGAAAGAGCAACGTCTGGACTGTAAGGGAAATGGGGGACTAGTTCCAAGCCCAGCTCGTTGATGGACTGCAACGTTTGGGCTGCTGTGCGAGGTCTTGCGTTGTCTTCGTATAGGCAAGGTCATCATGGACAATTTCCTGTGCTTTACCAACATGTAGGCTCAAGTTATTTGCAAAGTAATCTACTGTCACCCTTCTGTCAGACTGAATGATATCATTGATTGATTCAATCACCTCAGTAGACCTCACTCGTGTAAGCCTCCCAAGCCTGTATTTATACTCAACACTGCTCCGCCCTTCTTTAAACAATTTAGTCCACTTGTAAATATTTTTAGCTGAAACATGTGGCACTAGGCATAGTTGACATTTTCCTATGAATTTCAAATGGTTTGCACACTTCAGCAACAAAATCTTGATAACTGACCTCTGTTCAGTCCTGGAGCATTGTTCTTGTTCTTGTTGTTCATCTGTATTAGTCTCCAAAACTTTCTTTCAATCTGCAAAAAAAGTTAAATCCATTTGAAAAAGAATTAAAGGAAAAAAAAGTAAGCATCTATCTATATTAGAAGTCCGTATACCGAAAAGTTCCCCTTTTTTATTGAATAGCCCACGTATATATATATATATATATATATATATATATATATATATATTAATTTCATATATATATATATATATTAATTTCATATATATATGTATTAATTTCATATATATATATATATATATATATATATATTAATTTCATATATATATATATATATTAATTTCATATATATATGTATTAATTTCATATATATATATATATATATATATATATATATATATATATATAGATAGATAGATAGATAGATAGATAGATAGATTCGTGTAACATTTTCTGTACACTAAAGACAGAAATTGACGATGGTTCGCCTGAAATAGGCCTATACCTCCGCTTAACAATGGAATAACGTGTCTTTCTTAATTTTTACATATATTTAGAGCTCTCCTAGGCAGTTATCCTGGCACTTTATGTACAGGATACTCCTTTGGATTCTTCTTTCACTACATCGCATATATATATATATATATATATATATATATATATATATATATAGTCATCCGCAGACAGATCTGTTTCGCTATATCACAGCTCATCAGTACGGTTAGACTCCGATTGCTTCTAACCCAGGGATGAAACTATCTCTTGGCTTTGGCCGCACAGTAGAAGAAGGCAAACTTTTTAGCTAGCTTATTATCACTATACACTCCAAATAGCCAGAATGCTGTAATTCATTAGTGAATGAGCGATATATATCTATTTTTAACAAAGTTATAGAACTCGTAGGTTTTTTTACCTGCTGTTCATGTCTTTACTTTTATAAGGCGTGCTGGATACAACGTAGAGTATTATATTGTAATGGCACATAGCAGCTTCGAAACGCGAACATGTTTGTGTAGTGATACTATGAATTTATAAACATTGTAACAATCATTACAATATATATATATATATATATATATATATATATATGAAATAATTTTTTCTTTGTGTCCCATTCTCTGATGAAGATTTATTCAAAGTGAAAAATGTGAGATTGATAAATCTTTACTCTTTGTTCTTTATCGTATACTTCTCTTGGTATCCAATCTATATTTCATCCCATTTTATCTTCTCCCGATACGGTGAGTCTTGAGATTTTGTGCCGAGTGACTGGAATTTCTATGCCAGTTCTATATTAAGATATGCTTTCAAGCTGTATCTAATATTGGTACCCCAGCCCATATTTTGACTAGTTTAGGATTTGTTTTTGTCTTTAAATATTCTCTTAAATTCTACTTAGCTAGGGATTTGTTTGCGTATTAGCCTTTTTTATTTCGTCCCCAAATTTCTTTAGTTTTATTTCCCCTACCTTCCCCTTGTTTCGGTAATCACTTACGACCGTTCCTTGGTAGGTGCGGGACACCTTTTCTTATTTCGGGTGTGAATTTCGTATTTGTTTTTGTATTTGAATGTGTGTATGCTTGTGTGAATGGTCGGATGAATGAATGTTTTATATTATTTTTATCTAGAACTATATAGTGTACAACTTTATAGTACCGCATTGATTTCGTGCAGTTAGTTGATATTTCTATCACAAGTTTGTTGGGAGTTCTTTATTGTTATGGTGCCCTATCAATAGAAATTGATTCTTCCTCTGTCAAAAAATAATAACCCGAGTGAGTTTAGGGAACACAGTTGTGAGGCAGTTTGGAGGCAGTTTAGAGACAGTCAAGACGCAGCGTATTTATACCGTTTGGTAATAATTTTCTATTTTGCTGACTACTAACACTCGTATTTCTATATATGTTTTGTTATTTTAATACACTTGTTGAGCCTACCTTCTGTTTTCTGTGTCTTATTTCCAGGCTAAAACAAGCCACAACAACTCGGCGAAGTAAGTTTCGCTACAACATTTTCTAACACAGTTTCGTTTACTTTTTGTAAATAGTTTGTATTTGCATGTAAATATTCATTGGAGTTTGAAATTGTTTTTTACCCCTTCCCCCAGAGAAAAAATATTACATATGGGGATGAGTTAGGACTTCATGGAAACGCTGAGTTACTATGGTGGACGAAGTAAGAAAGGTAACTGTGATTGTTTTGTTTTGATGGAATTATTACTCCGGCATAATCGTTTAATTGTGTCTAGCTAAATTTAACTATAAGACAGAATAAGACTAGCCCTCCCCATCTCCGTTTTCTGGCTTTGGGCCACATATGTACCTACTTTGTACATTAAATAATGTTGAATTTTTACCATTACCTGTGAGTTAGTAACAATGGCGTTGCGCCGATATCAATGAACTGAATGAACAATTATCACATTGCAATTACAAGTACGCACAAGCGGCGCTTAGAAGACTAGCAGCTAAAGCTAGAGCTAAAAAGATGAAGGATGTGAAATCAGTTGAATCAGAAAAAAAAGATTAGTGATCTTTTTTTGGAAACTCAATTTTGTAAGTCTATAATAAAATTATAAACAATTAAAAACACCAGACAGTTGGAGGAAATGATATTCGGCAATATAAGTCAACTGATAAAAGAACATAATAGCAACCAAGAAAAAGCTAATAAATGAAGAGAAAGCTAAGTTCATGGACATTCATCTAAAAGTGAATAAAGTGCCATTGAATATATTCACCCTTTGAAATAGGAACCCAAATATTGTGAGTGTGAGAAAATGGGATCGTAAAACCAATCATTCGAACCGGACTTAATTCAAATCAAATTGTTAAATGACTTTAAAAATGAAGAGTATCACTACATGACAGTAATGTAGTTTCAACTGGAAATGTTATCACTAGAACAGTGTGTAGATTTTCTTAGTAACACAAACAGATTAAATAAGTTTAATTCAACAAATGCTACAGATTTGATAGAGGAAATGGATGGATACCTGATAGAGAAAAATGAGAGAATAACGTGCACTTATAAAAAAGGAAGATATGTTATAACAAAATAAGTGGAAATAAGTATGAACGTCTTGTCATTAAAAAAAGAAAAAAAGAAAATTTTTTTTTAATAATATCCAAATTAATAATGTTTTACTGGACATGCATCTCGATACGGGAAGTGATGTGACTTTGCTACTCAGAAATCTTTGTACAAAATTAAGAAAACCAAGTTTTAAAAAAGCCTTGTCCAATTGAATCATTTTGACGAATCCGTGATAAAATTGTTAGGCTATATTGAAGCCAACGTAGAACTAAAAATAAGTTTAATGTATTATCAATTATGGTGGTAAAATATGAAGAGAACCATGTCTAATAAGATATGATGTGTGGAACATAAATTTGATAAAATTACTGAACATAGTTAAGGCATTGGAAATCGTTATAATGAAAACTATGAAAGGTAATACTAAAGGAAAATATTTTGCCCTCATATTTTCCTTCTTGAAAAGTATCAGCCTATATAATTCCAATAGCTATAGAAATCTAAAAGAAAATGCTGGAAAAAGATCTTGAGCGAGTTGTACATGGAGGGAGAAAAATACCTCCCCGTTAGTAATTTTAAGAAAGAAATACACAGTTATGCGCATTGATGGTGACTACAAAATAAGCTTAACTTGCAAAATATGAGCAGATTCGTATCCCATCCCCAATGGAGAATGGGCTTTAAAACTCTTTTGCAGGTACGAAAGTATTCTCTAAAATTGATTTACCATGAAATGTCTATTGACGATGGCTTTAAAGAAGCCGCAACAATAATCATATGTAATAACAACCGCAAATGAGGGTTTTCATAAGGCTAAAAAAGTTATTGACAGCGATATGTAAAAAACAATATACTGCCAGTCTAATATTATTGTTATTCAAAACGAAGAACCAAAATAGACAACCTCTATGGTTTGAATAATTTAAAATTAACACTAAAATGTGTGCACAACACTAGGAATATCATTTTTTAAATATTCTATATCTAACGAAGACATATCTTCAGATCGATCATTAATTGACAAGATATTAAATATTGAAGTACCTAAGAACAAAAGAAAATTTTGAATCTTTCTTAAGATTTAAACATTTCCACAGATGATATGAAGAGGGACACGCTGAACTGACGAAACGTTTTGTTGCTTTAAGGAAACGGAATTTGGGAAAAAACAACTGGCATTTGAAAATCCAAAAGGTTTTCTGGTATAGAATGGTATAGAACGGTATAATCGGCCCTAGAATGGAAATAGAAGCAACTACTGACGCAAGTAAACATGCAATGTCGGGAGTATAATGTCAAGATAATCATCCTACTATGTATCTTTCAACAAAATTCTCAAAGTCCAAAACAAATTGCTTAAATATTGAGAAAAAAGCATTGCCTATAATGTGGACGCAAACAGAGCTTTCCAGTTTTTGATTGGGAAGCAATTCTTACTAAGGTTAGAACATGAACTTTTAGAATACATATTTAATACAATGAAAGAACTTCCGAAAGTACCTTCGTGTAAAATTCTGAGACACACCTTAATGATAATAAATTTCGACTATAATGTTGAGTAGTTTAAAAGTAATACCCTTTCGCGTGTAGATGCTTTATTGTGAATGAGGTATCTTACTTCAGGAAAGTGAGAATTGGGAGACAAAATCAAAACTTCTTTCTTGCATTGGGTCGAAACTGATATTTTATCGATAGATAAATTAGGTGAGGATATGAAGCAATATCACACACTGTACACTATAGAGTTAAAGACAAAAATAAGTGGAATGAATGCTCATGGGCAGAATAGCGTTTAAAATAGGTTAAACGAAAAATAACTTTGGAATAGGGTGAAAGCTTTTCTTGGAGACATAGTCGTACTGACAATGTGTGATTATGTGCGCGCGCGCACATAATCACACACACACACTAGTTTAGTAATATACATTACTAACCAAAACTAACATAGATTTAGAATTATGATATGGCTACATAAATAAAGCAAGAATCACCTTTTCTCAAGGACGTTTACAATCTGTTCATTTGTTTGAGCTTTGAAAGAACGTGTATAACAATATCAAGCATACTAAAGTTACTAACATGTAAAATACATGCAAAGCCAAATTAACAACTGAAAATCAAAGAACACAAAAATTACTAGTATCATCTTCTCTGTGCAACCATTAATAAAAACCAGAAGATTAAATTCATAAACGTCACCTATTTGTTTTCATCCCGTCATTCAATAGAATCCGAGATATACTTAATCCTAATATATATATATATATATATATATATATAATTTTAGTATTTAACAAAATAAATAAATTTTAAGATATAGCATAGGAGAAAAATCTTGTAAAGACCTTCTCGCTAGCAAAAACAGAAAAAGATACTTTAAACGTATGCTATATTTATGTTTAAAATTTCTCAATAAAATAGTGTATGAAAATATATATACAGATACTGAAGTAATTACTTTGTGTTGACCTAAAGGTTTCGTTCCAACATGAAATAAACTAGCACCACGCTATGTTGATCACACAGCCAATTCACACACACACACACACACACACACACACACACACACACACACACACACACACACACACACACACACACACATATATATATATATATATATATATATATATATATATTGAATACGTTCTCTCTGTTTTTCAAAAGATGGCGTTACAAGAACTGTATTCGTGCGGTTTCAGATGGTAACACAATTATGAAGAAGTACTAAGCTAGTAATTCAGTGTATGTCATTTCGCTGAAGTGTAAACAACTTTAGATTTGATACCGTAAAGCTTGACTAATTTTGTGCCAAAAAAGTGTTTTCGCGGGTAAAAAAAAATCTGGTGCTGAAGCATACAGAATCCATATTGAGATTGCAGCAAACATGCTTCAAAAGCAAGGACATTGAGAGCCATAGGAGTTGAAGCCAAGAGACGTCAAATAGCGTCTTGTCATATGTGAACAGCTGCTTCAATCACAGAGAAGAAGAGGATTTTACATCGTATCATGATCGCCTATAACATCTAGATAAGCTTAAGCAAAGAAGATTATGGTGTAAACCAGGTTATACGTCAACATCCCCGGTAAAGCTGAATATCCATCGTTCGAATCTTCTGCTCTGCATTTGCTAGGGTCAACTGGGTGGAATTTGTTAAGAGCTGCTTAAATCAACCGAAACCGTCACAGTTGATGCGTTTGAGGAAAAAATTACGAGCATACTCACAACAATGTGATTTTTGCAACTTGACAACAATTGGAAACGCTTAAATGAGAAATCTTACCCCTTCGAAAATATTAACCAGACATTGCCACGTCCGATAATCACTTGATGTGAAAAAGTATGACAAGCGATGGACAGTACTGTCATTGACATGTTTATTATTAATTTTTGCATATCATTGCTTTTCATAAAAGTCATAGAGATTTTTTTCAAGGTCGTAATATGTATATGTATTAATTTAAACTTTATCTAAATAGCTATCTCTATTTGAATAAATGCTATGTTTATTTTGATCAATGTGTATTTCGTCTATCGGGCCTTGAAAATTATACAAAGAAAATGTGCCCCACCTCTTCGACATGAGTCGAGCTAACATTCTACTTTGAAAAAAGAACCGAATTCTGATTCATCCTGCTATTATTTATGATATATGAAGGGCTTCATAATTAAGCATGATTTTGTTTTACCTTTAAAGCCCATTAACGTGTTCCAGTTTTCCTCGAAAAGCCTATCTGTTTCGTTTATTACCGGCGATTTATATATGAAATGATTTGTTTGTACATTATTCTTTATCGATATTTCTATTTAATTAGATATTGTGTTTAGAATCAAACAGTATTATTGTTGTGGATCTTCGGAATGGGAACCGCACAAAATAGAAGAACAGCAATCAGAATTGGAGATAGAAAAATAAGTATATTAAGTAAAGTATACAAACTTGAACGAGGGTTAGTAATCCAGGGATACGGTTAGTAGGAAGTATATATACAAGTCTCTGAAGTGAAGCCGTAGTATGTTTAGGGTGTCCACATCGGAAGATGACGGGTTCTGCGTAATAATATGCTGTATTAGTGGAGGTCAGAGCTACGATAAACTAATGACGCTGTATTCTCCGTGAGACCTCAGTATCGCTCGCTATCTTTTGCTATCTGACGGATCTGACGTCTTGCTTTTATGGCCAATATATATATATATATACACTCTAGATGAGTTTATTTTCATAGAAAAAGAGGAGACCCCACACCAATTATATATTGATTTCTACCAGCCTGATTATTTACGATAAATTCTTGTTACGAAAATGTATGTCATTCGGTCGGCAGGAATCGAAACTTCAATCTGTATCCACACAAGGGATGCCACCAATTGATCTATCGCGTCTTAGATCTCTCGTCCATGAATGACCGTCAGTATAAACTAAGTTAAATCATACCTATATAACACAATCAATGAGTTGTTCAGACTGAATGTCATTCGTGGTCGAGACGTCTAAGACGCACCAGATCAATTGGTGGCTTCCCTTATGTGTATAGGGGTCTCAACTCCTGCCCACCGTATGGCACACATTTTCGAAACAAAAATTTATCGTAAGTAATCATGCCGGTAGATATAAATACACACTGCTGTTTGAATATAAACACAATATCTACTTAAACACGAGTATGAATAAAAAATAACGTCCAAACAAATCATTTCAAATTGTTGGTTGTATATAACCAGTTTCGTTAATTTCAGTAATATATATATACATATATACACATATATATATATATATATATATATATATATATCTGTGTGTGTGTGCGCGCGTGTGTGTGTGTGTTATTGGAATAAAACTATAATTATAATAAACTCTTTAAATAGGTTATATTGGTTAAAGTACATAATTCATTCTATATAAAAAGAATATTCTAAATGAGTTTTAAAAATTCAATATTAGGCAGCATGTCATTAAGCTTTGACATAAAGAAATCTTAAACAATGTCATTCTATAAATGGAAATAAGTTCAAAATTAATGTTTAGAAATTCCTTGAAAGTTAACGCATAATTTTACTGCTATCTTCCAAACGAATCTTTCAAACGTGCATACTGCATTTTCTCCAATGTTCCTAATATGCCGCGAGCAACAAGTCGTTCTGCAGAGAACGTAGCCATGTTGGTGCTAACCTGTTATAAATGCTATTAGCATTTTTCATTTAGTTCGATAAGAACCAAGAACCTTATGTTGGAGAGGTATCAAAAGTTCAAATGTGCACCAGAGGCTACCGAAGTACACTTGGTTGTAATATCTTCTCAAAATATGTCAGGTAGGAACTTACTAAAATACGCAAACTTTGTAGACTTACGATTTGACTTAAACACACAAGAAAAAGCGCGTCGTATTTATTAGTATGTGCGTTGTGGTGTAGTAGATATCGGCTCGGAATGAGAAATCGGATAACCGAATTTGAATTCCAGTTAAATTCTTTGTATTGACTTACTCACAAATACCCATGGATAAATTCTTAATACGTTTTCTCTCCCTCGGTTATGGGTTAAATAACAGGACAGATTTGGTTCTATAGCCTTAATTGCCAATCATTCTACCGCAAAAAATAATGGCAAACTACTGCGGAAAAATCTTCTGCTTGGTCA
This sequence comes from Ascarosepion bandense, assembly GCA_037127315.1. Taxonomy (NCBI): domain Eukaryota; kingdom Metazoa; phylum Mollusca; class Cephalopoda; order Sepiida; family Sepiidae; genus Ascarosepion; species Ascarosepion bandense. Next base: position 4,155,773 of record JBBBDQ010001810.1, read on the forward strand.
GTTATGTCTCTTTCAAGATATTATCCCCCAAGTGTGTATTACTTATGACAATTAAAAAAGTGATTGATTAAGGATATTGAAAAATTATATTTTCTTGTGATGAATATCTATTAAGATGGTTTTCTTGTAATGGAATGGTAGTAATATGCAGAAAGATGACCATTTAACTGTGGATATGTTGTGGTCAGGTGAGCTGCATCAGTCAAATATATAAATTAACGTTCTTTAATGAGAGGTAATCAGAACTCTAAGTTTTAATAGCGTTAAAGTTGTCTTTATTTCCCGAATGCTGATGCTTATATATCATAATGAAACCATATACAATATAGAGATCATTCGGAAATGACTAAAAGCCAACATCATACAGACTGTTTTGTAAATTCCTAGTTTTCCTGAATTTACAACGTTTATTTTTCCTAGAGAGAAAATTATACTGTTTGTCAGTCAAAAAAGAAAGAAAGTCAATGAAGAAAAAAAGGTTTTTTTTCTTTTATCACTCCATTATATCAGTTTTAAACTATTGGGTTTGCTGAGATGCAAATATTCTCATTGATAAAATCAAGGGTGTTACCAATTTTACAAGGAGAATTGTTCACCATCTGCCAAACTGATAATACATTATTGATATTAAACATTTCACAGTCGATTAAAAAATACAGTCACGTCCACTACCGTTATTATTTATGTTAATAGAAGACATCATTTTTTTATTTTCTTATTTTCATCTGATGATAACCGATACAAATAAACAAGGATGCACATATAACGTTATCAAAATATCATAATTAACTGCGACTATTTGGTGACCATATACTTAGCTGAACCTTTTTCATTGTGATAACCTGTATACTTGTTTTCAATGTTCTACTAATTTTTCTTGCAAAATTCTACTAGTGAGGAATTTTAAACACAGCAAAGTTTGGGAATAGCAAAGAATTCAAAGACAATAAATACATCATTATTTTTTGAAATAGGATATATTTTCAAAAACACATAGAGGCAAACTTTTGAGAGATTTTTTTCTTTTTGATAATCTTACGGCTACACCATGTTCAGAGAGCGTTTCCGTATCATAACCGATGTTAATAAACGTCGAGCCTGAAGATACACGGTTCTGTAAGCTTGGATTGGCAGGTGGTGTAATAGTTGATGGTTTTTAATTTTTAATAGAACAGCCGAGTATTGATTTCAGCTGAGTTCATTATATTCCCTTGAGAAAGTTCTGAATCCACTGCTTATGAATACACAGGTTGATTACCAAGAATTGTAACACAAAACTATAAATATCTAAAACAATATATATATATATATATATATATATATATATATATATATATATATATATATATATATATATATAATTAAATCGAAATTTCAGGCTTTACGTATGCTGCAAATTGCTGATAAACAGTAGAAAAGGAATCAATTAATCGTTATAACTAACGAGTAAAAATGAGTTCATTTTTATTCTTAATTTAAATATTAACCGTAAATTTATAAAAGAAAAGTATTCAGATAAAACATGATTAAAAATCCGACAGAATTAGAAAATAAGAAATAAATTGAAAACGTTTAGAAATAAGGGATGTGCGTTGTGGTACAGTGGATATCGTCTCGGAACGAGAAACCGGGCAGCCGAGTTCGAATTCCAGTTGAATCCATTGTATTCACTTACGCGCAAATACCCTTGGGAAAGTTATTAATCCGTCTCTTCCTTCCAGTTATGAGTTAAATAGCAGGACAGATTGGTTTCTATAACCTTGGTCGGCAACCAGTCTACCGCAGAAAGCAATGGCAACCTACTGCGGGATAATCTTCTGCCCAGTCAGCCATGTCTCTTTCGAGACATGATCGCCCAAGCGTGTATCACGTATGGCACGTAACTGACTGACTTATAAATAAAACATTTTTGCTGTTATTTAAGGTTGATGGGAATGGTTTAAAAATAAGTTACGGAAGAGAAGACCCCGGTATTCTGTGTTTGCTTTTCACTACTAAAGAAGATAATGTGTGTACGTTTCTGCGTGTGTTTGTCTAGTGTACATTTTTTGATTCTGCCTGGCAGTGTCAGTATATTGAATGTTTACAGTATATTGAATGTTTACTTAAGAAATAAAAGACATCAGTTGAATCTGCTGCAGAGATGCGATCCCAGATTCTTAAATTATGGGTTTTTATAAAAGTTGGTAATATGAAAAAGTGTGAATGCTGTGTGCTTATCGATTTTAAATCAACATTTTATAATGGGTTATCCATTCTTTTCCAGTTTATAGTGGGAGTCCGTTCTAGTGAAGGGTAGTTGTATATTGTTGCAGATTAACGGAATTTGGCCTTGTTGTAGATAGCCCACTATAAGTAATAAATTGATTATAAATCAAGAAAAACAAATTGAGTCGATAAATAACATTTTATATATACACATATCAATTAAGTTTTTTCCGGTTAAAGTAATCTTTTGAATATGGGTACACTGACGTTGAAAGGTTCATGGCAATAAAATGCTGAAAGTGAATTAATGCTTAGAAATGTGAGAGCGCTGTAAGTAAGGAATGTCTTTGATGTATTCGCTCCTTAGGTCAGTAAGTTGTTTTGAGACAGCGATGATAAGATGAGAGGGGGTAAGTGAGGCGAACATAGGAAGCCGCTTGACTTATGTCAAGGGAGCTACTAATTACTGTCCTCTCTCTCGTGGTGAGTCTGTGTGTGTCGACCTGCTTCGGTCTGTCTGTCTGGCGATGCTTTCTGTATCGGCTTCTTATATCTTGTTTTTGGATCGCATTAGATTATTTGGGAATTCATATCGGTATTTGATTCTGGGCTTCCCATTGGCCGAAAAATAAAATTCGCGTAGGCTCGAAAACTGGAATTTAATACTCAATTAATTTTAGTTTTCAACTGGAACATCTGCGCGAACTTGGATGCGCACCGATGACTTTTGAGCATTTGCTTTTTGGTTGTGAGGGTGCAAACATCCGCTCTATCGATTTTGCTCGGGCGGTATCACCGCGGTATCCATTCAAAATGTTAATAGTGGTTTTGATGGTCGTGTGAAATGTTAACATGTAGCATATAAAAGATTTACAAAATAAATCCTAAAGGTATAAAGAACAAGTATGTGGGTCACAGTTATCTTTAAAAGAAGAAAGACTCAGAGGTTTCACAGAATCTTTTTGTACAACGAGACATAATATGGAAGTGATTAAAATTGTCCCAAAACGTAAGGCGAAACTGAACATGTTACTTCAGGAATATATATTACATTTGAAGCAAAGTCTGACTTATTTGTCGGATGATCATTCTCGGCGAGAATGAAGAGTGCCCTCAAGTTCTGACTAAGAACTCAGCGCTAGCTAAAGAATAAAAGAAAAATTATCTCCTCTCTGTTTTTTTATATGGGATCAGGAGCCATTAATTTTTCTGAAAACCGATATATTTCCAAAAACACATAGAGGCAAACGTTTACGATATTTTTCTCTTTTTTGATAGTCTTACGGCTACATCATGTTTAAAGAGCGTTTCCTGTATGATAACCGATGTTAGTAAATTGTCATGTGAGTATCAACGGGAGTTAACTCTAAAATGTCCTAACATATATATGTCGATTGGAATAAAGCATATTTCTTTCTTGCTAGGCTGGCATTGATATGAAATTAATATATAAAAATTATAACACATGATGCTGCATTTGAATTTTTATTATTATTAGAGAAATATTCGCTAAGTAGGTTAGTATAATTTATGAACAAAATTGGTTTCTGAAAGTACCGAATATAGGTGTTGATACAGTAGGAGGAAATAAACGAGATTTTAGTAATAATAGTGAATACGCTGATGACACTGACAGCTTGTTAGGTAAATTATCCATCTACTGCTAATTAACAATACGCGACGCTTCTAAATGTATTAGGAGCTCTTTCATAAAATTTTGATAGAGACATATTTCTACATATGCAGAGAGATAGTGATATTGGTGCACAGGGAGTTGCATAAAAAGAGAAGGAAAAGAAAGAGAAACAAGATGCAGGTTGTATCGGAGAAAGAATAAAATAAATATAGGAATACTGGTGAGCAGGGTGTTACGAGAGAGTAGAGCGAGAAGGAAGCAGAACAACTTACACCGAACGGCGGGGAAACGTTATAAGAATCAAACAGATAAAAGATGGCAATTGACGTTGCATAAAAAAACTTCTCCGAGATTTTAGCTATAAAGGAAGCATATATATGGAATGGGGGTCCATAGGCGAGAAATGTGACAAAAGAAACTCTCTGAGTAGAAGTGACTGTTCATTTGACTGTTTTACTGTAACAGGGTGGGACCTAGTTGCCAATACAGTTGCTCAAATAAATTCGTGTAGAGGTGGAAACAAGGAGATAAGCTTGTCAGAGCAGGAGCAGTGAAAATAATTATAGAAATGACAGAGGGAAACCATATACCGTCGGAAAGAAATGGACTGAATTCGAGCTGCCAAATCGAGATCGATTACGTTGCAGATCCTTCTTTGAATTTTGTCAAGAACCACAAGATGATTTGCAGAAGCAGCCAACCAGACATGGCAACAGCATTCAATGCACGGACGAATAGTATATTTGTATGTGCGCAAAATGGATTATGATGAGAAAAACGTCCTGGCCCGAAACAGTGAGCCGATCTTCCTGCTATTGATTCAATGTATTCGTTCCACCTGAGTTCGAATGAGAGACTAAAGCAAAGCAGGCGCAATATATTGCTTTCTGGGAGAATAGCGTGATCTCTTCTGACTGAATGTAGGATAGTTTGTTTATGGTGATTAAAAAAGTGTAGCTTCGTTTAGAAGTCATTTACTTCCCCACTCCACCAGATTAGAGGTCGTTTTCCACATCAACCTCGAATTTACATTGTCAGCATTAGATTTCTTATTGAGAAAGCAGTAAATAGCGGTACGGCCAGCGTCAATGCATACATAGACACGGATATTACATCAGGAGTATCATTGATGGAAATCAGGAAAAGCGTTAACCAAGAATTGAGCCTTGAGGGACACACTCATTCAGGTGACAGCATATGGAAGTATGCCTTTCATTACGTGATTGGACAGGAATGATTGGATTACATTGAACAACGTTTCATTTATACCATAGCTGTAGAGCTTATATAGAAGGCCAGTATTTAAAAAAATCTGTCAAACGCTGTCGTGATATCCAGGCAACAGCTCGAGCTGGGACGTTCTTATTAGGTCCCTGACATATGTATTCAGTGATGGTCGTTAGCATATCAGTGGTTGATCTGGTGAAGCAGAAACCATATTGTTTGTCAGAAAAGGTTGTGAGATGTGAGGATCCATGTTATCATTTTACATTTTTGATTGATTCCAAAAGTATTTGTGCAACCTCCACTGAATCAACCCAACCACATTCTGTTCATATTCCATTGGTAAGGAGGAATTATCACGCAGATAACTTCATCTCCAGTATGGCTATCTTGTGAGACGGACACCGCAGATTATAATTCGCTAGTCATTGCACTCTTGACGACCTCGTGTCTGAGTTCAATCTTTCGTAGTTTTACACATTTTCAAATTATGCAATTATTACTTCCTACATGTACGTCTTGAAAATAATCTCAATTAGCATGCATTTATTTTTAGTAGCTCTCAAGTGTTGAATCCATCGAAGAATCGCTTATATAGGATGCGATAAATAAATTGTCATGTGAATAAGGCAAATAAAATAACACTGACATCTTATTTTAACAGACACATTTAGCAAAAATACATAAAATGTCTTGAAATACTAAAGAGTAACTGTATTCAGTAAAATTATCACTGCCTTCAACCACGGCCTCGTCGACGACTTTGGAATCTCTTTTATCTGTTCTGGGCGGTCTTTTTGTTCAAATCTGGTAATGCTGCCATTATCCTTGCCTTCAGTTCATCTTATATTTTAAATAGAATTTTGTTGGTGGTTCGCACAGCTGCATTCCACACAGCAAGGCTGTTGCAGTCTGCACAGTTAGGTGGCCAGATGTAAAGGTGATGTGGTGGCAGAAATTGTCTGACAGTTGTGACTTTTTTCTTCTAATCGTGTCGCTCGGATTAGCGTCCGGTTACCAGACAGATGATCTTCCAACAACACTCATCCGATTGACAACCGAACACTCTGCAATTTTCGTATTGAGCTTCAGACGCTAATACCGAGTAGTACAGCATATCATTTCCAAATTTTCTGGTAATGTGTCATGGTGTTCATTTTCTCAGACAGTACACATCTGACCCTACTATAGCGTGTAGTCGACAAATTCAAAAACAAACAACTCATGTCCTCAAAATTAAAAAAGTATATATAATGGTGAAAATCCATCCATTACACTCTGTATGTGTGTACGTATGTGTGTTTGTTTATGGATGTGTAGACGTTTGTGGGTGCATTTTGTGTGATTATGTGATTTCACAATGAATCATTACTTAGGGCTTACTCTCTGGATTAAGTAATAAGTACGTTTCATCCTTTTTCTATTCCTATGATGAAACAATTTAAACCATTAGTGCATGGCATCCGTTGTTTAACACGTTCGCTTAAATTACAAAATCAGCAAGTAGTAATATAACCATTAGTCAGCCATCGATATTAAGGAAAACGAGGAAAGATATTAGGGAAAAATTTTAGAGCAAATTTTTAATTTCGTCGTTGTTATTATTAATTCCTTTGATTTCTGTTGCGTACACATTCTCTAAATATCATTATTACCTCTTTCACTGATCATATATATATATATATATATATATATATATATATATATATATATATTGAAAGGATAAGACCTACTTTACTGTCCATGATGAAAGGAAAAAGGTGGAAGTGAAAATACAAAACAAGGACGGCCGACCGTTTTGCCCTCATTTAAGAGAGCTCGTAAACGAGAGAAGTTATATCTTGCAAAATTTAAATAAAAGTGGTAAAACATATATATTAATAAAGTCGGAAAACGATTTAGATTGAAGTACCATCTTCCTCTGTTCTGTTCTCGCGTTTATTTTCATTAATTATGGACGGTAAAATAGATCTAATCCTTTTTAATTCTATAATAAACTTCTCTATTAATAATATATATATATATATATATATATATATATATATATATATATATAGTGTATCGAGGCAGCAAATAATTTTCTAAACATATACTGTTCAATATAAGAGACAATGAATGTCTATTATGTTTAATCATTAGCCGTTCTAAACATCGTATTTTGGCATTAATTTCAGTTGAAAATAAAGATAAAAATTATCCAACATTCGGATAACTTTTATTAAGTTGCCTCTAAGCTTTCGGCTCACATATGCCATCTTCAGAGAGGTTATAAGGACGCTAACACCATAAAATCCAGCATATTTTATCTTGTGTTGACATAAAACTCCCCTAAGCAATGGCAGTAGTTGCCAAAAATAACAAACGCAGTTCACAAAGTTGCAATGCCGTTCTATGACGTCACACCGTGATAGCGCGAAATGACAACAGAACCATTTGAATATATGGTTGTGAATCCATATCTTCTCCCTCAAACTATGGAATATTTAGCAGGGTAGAGGAAGCATTGGTTGCAACCTTCTACGGAAATTTCTCTGCCAATTCAGGCATGTTTCGAAAGAGACATGATCGTCTAAACGTATGTCACGTATGGTACTTAACCGACTGACTTTTTGTATATTTTGTATATAAACTAAATAAACATTTTTAAAAATGATTAAAAATATATGAAATAAGAAAGATTTCATTCTTTTTTAAAACAAAGATTGTACACATTTTCCATAGAAAAAGCACATTGAAATATGTTAGCTGTACTTTTGAGTACAAAACTTTGTTCTTCCTTGAGACATGGGTTACCTGGATTCAATGAGTCTGTTGTAAGATTTTCTAATCGGTTTTATGGCTCCATCTACATATTTCTATTTGAAATATAGAATGATCCTGATATAACATGGAGCATAGTAAAAGTAGCCAAATAATATAACGATGGTAACATATGCAGATTGTGACACGAGAAAAAATTAGCGATTATGTTGTTCCATAAAGAAAAATATATATAATAAAAGATCAGAAATTATGTCTTTATATTCTCTTTTCCAATCTTTTCACTCTTTTATTTATTTATTTTTTTCAGATACTTTAATCCAAGTGAAAAAAAGCAGGAAGGTAAATTCCAAAAACCCGATCCTAATTAATATTAAAATTTTTATTTTAATATTAAAAAATGATACAGGAACAGAGCTCCATGTAATAAAATATTACAGAGCAAATATAAATTAAAAAAGGATTAATTCAATGATGTTGAATGACCATTTCTATGTGAAAATCCCCACGGGTATAACACATCACCTCAGCAAATACTTACAGAAACTGGAAAAAAATCAGTCTAATTTTCCTTTTTACATAGATTTGCAAAGAAATTAAAAAAGAAAATAAAAAAGAAAAAGAAAGAAAAAGATAAAACAAAATAAAAACAAATAAACAAGAAAAGAATAAATTGACATCGTCCTGGTTCAAAAAAAAAAAAAAGAAAACAGAATTGTAACTTAAAAATTAACAGACGACCGTGTTGAATTAATGTAAGGTTAAGCAACACGGAAAAAAGGGGGAGATAAGAAAGAAAAAGGAAGGAAGGAAGGGAGGGAAAAAGAAAAGAAAAGAAAAGAAATATATATATATATATATACAAAATCTGTCCAGGAAATATTGATAAATAATTACAGTGGATACTATTTTAAATATTAAAATTGATTCAACAGAGAGCTCGATGAAAATCTAATTTACAGATCAAATATTGATTTATTTCATGTGTAAATTAAAATTTACATTTGCGGAATATCTATTTCAACATATCTACAAGTAACATGTAACTTAGTCGGAAGGAAAAGTTTTTTTAGTCAGACTGGGATTGAACAATGCATGTATCTAGTAGACATATTCAAATAGATATTTCCCAAGCTTTATATTTTAATTTGCACACACACACACACACACACACACACACACACACACACACACACACACATATATATATATATATATATATTTGTTTTTCTAAAAGTGTTCTGACTTTTTAAATCCAAGTAAAAGATTTCTTTTATTGTCATGCTTAAAATTTAGCAATTTAGCATTATCAATATTTTTTGACATGCAAAGATAATTAACGGTTTAAATTATCAGCAGGTTTACAAATCACAGTTCAGGCAACAATATCTATCTATCTATCTATCTATCTATCTATCTATCTATCTATCTATCTATCTATCTCTTGATGGCAGACGGTAAACATACAAAAGTACCTTTAAGGATAGTATGATCACAGGTGGGGTTACCTAAATTTTTTTCTTTACAGTTTCATTCCTTCCCAACATAAATTTTTTTTCTTTACAGTTTCATTTCTTCCCAATCCCTTTATTGTTACTACGCCTTCGAGGAAACATTGAAACAAACATATGATTGTAGAGAAGACGACATATATAGAAAAAGTATGTACATGTTCTAAAACACAATATATATATATATATATCTTCGTCCTACAGCACGAATGCTGGTGTCCCACAAGGCTCTATCCTGGGCCCAACGCTCTTCCTTATTTTCATCAACGACCTCCCAGATGAGATCAAGTCCCAAGTAGGCATCTACGCAGATGACACTACAATATACTCCCGCTCCAGCAAGAAACCTGTCGTGGCGGACAGACATAATCTCCCTGCTGACCTTGAGCGGGATCTACACTCTGTGGTGAACTGGGGCAAGAAGTGGCTTGTCAAATTCAATTCCTCTAAGACCAAGCTGTTGTCTATCAACCATTACAGGCAACCTCTTCTGCCTCCCATAAGCATGGACCAGATGATTCTCCCGGAGAGTAATACACTACGCCTCCTCGGACTTACCCTGTCCTCAGACCTCAAATGGAAGCACAATATTGAATCCATAGCAAAAATCTACTGCTAAGAAGACTGGGTCACTATGTCGATCCAGGATGTTTTTTCCACCTGAATCCATCCTGCATATATACAAGTCAACCATCCGTCCGTGCATGGAGTACTGCTGCCATTTATGGTCAGGTGCCCCTGCCGTTCTCCTCAGTGTTCTTGACAAGCTCCAAAGGAGAGTCTGTAATGTGATAGGTACTGATCTGGCGACTCGTCTGCAGCCACTTTCCCATCGTCGAAATGTGGCCCCCTCTGTCTCTTCTATAAATACTTTCATGGCTTCTGCTCTGATGAGCTTAAGTCACTGATGCCTCCTCAACAGGTGTTTACCCGTGCAACCAGACTGGCAACTGGGTCCCACCCATTCACAGTCAGGTTAGCCAAACGCAGACGACAATTCTACTCCTGCAGCTTCCTCTCTCGCACTTCCCGCCTGTGGAACTCACTCCCGTATTCTTGCTTTCCTGACGGCTACGACATCCAGAAATTTAAAAGCAAAGTTAATACTCACCTACTAACCACTGGATTCTAGCTCTCTCCCCTCCCCTGTATAATCTTCACGTTCTCTCCGCCCATGTATCTGTCATTGCACCTGCTTTCTCAGCTTTCTATTGTTCCTTTCTAACTAGCTTGTACTCCTCACTCTTTTCTAATTAATCTTTCTACATTTATGTAACCCCCTGCACATCAGTGGCGTTTCTGCCTTGCTCGGGGGGAAATGATTAATATATATATATATATATATATATATATATATATATATATATATAAACTTTAATCAATTACAGTACTTTACATAGATAGATAGATAGATAGATAGATAGATAGATAGATAGATAGATATACACGACGCCGGTTGAGCACTATTGAGAAAAATTAGACTTTAAAAGCAATAACTACCAACACGTTCATGCATCGTTCATTCAATAATAAATTCAAACTTTCAAAGCTACTGGCATGTTTTTATTTTGTGTATATAACACGCTAAATTCCACGTTCCTTCACCGTGCGCCCACAGCATAGCTGTAGATTGCCGACCGATATATATATATATATATATATATATATATATATATATATATATATATATATATGCTCTTATATATTGCACTAATTTTAAAACTCCTTAACTCATCATCAACAATAACAATTCAGCCGCGAGTTCCAAGTTACAACGAATCAACATTATTTACGAATTCACATGCCCTTTGAAGGACTGCGTTCTTCATTCTAATTTCGTAAATAATTATATCGGCCATACTACTACGAATCTAACTAGAAGACTGACGTAACATTTCTTTCAATAAACACACACAGACTTACCAAACCTTTTTAGGAACCTACTTGTTGACAACACAAATATCATAGGATCTCTTACATACAAAATAAGACTAAGAAATAATGAAGACTTCTGGAAACGAAAAGCTAAAATAAAAGAAAAGGAAATGAATACTGAGCATCAGGAAGAGAAAACTAAAGTTCCTGGGACATGCAATGAGGAAGGAGGGCTTGGAGAACGTGATACTAACATGCCAGATAGAGAAAAAAGAGACAGGGGAATGCAGCGGATAATATATTTGAAGGACCTGATCAGGTGGATGACGGAACGAGGGTTGCATGGTGTAACAGGATAAAGCGTGCCAAAAGCCACTAGAGATAGGGAGACATTGACATCCATGATCGCCTACGTCCTGAAAGGACAGGGTACATAGAAGAAGAATAATAAAACGAAAGACCCACCGAACAAAAAGATGAACTACCAACACGCTAACAACATGCATACCGTGTGCCGTACGTAGCACATACCATTACAGCACATGATATATAGCACTGTTTACATTCAGGTACACGTAAAAAATAATCTTCGAAAATGGCTAAAATTATATCCAAATGCGCTCAGCTAAACGAAACATTTGGACAATTTTTTATAAAATGTATGTTCTCAAAAGAAAGTAATCATGAGATCACATGTAAAGTTGTATAAAATCTTTTAACATTACACCCCGTCTGACATTTTTAATGGAACTCGCATAAAAGAGATTTCTGCCCAAATATATTATGTATGAAAATGTACTGCAACTGTATATAACTGGATTTAAATGGAATGCACATGATATACGCATGTCTTAAATGATTTCACTGAAAATGCTGTTGACTTAATAGCTTCCTAAAGATTAAAAAAAATAATATTACTTTTAATTCTGCAGAGAGACACATGTATTTTGATAATCTCATGATTCCAGGCTGGTAATTTTCCTGTTAAATGGAAACAAACTACAGTATCAATGCAAATACATGTAACCTGTATATTAATAGTATAAATAAATAAAACGCAATGATAAGAATTATATATATATATATATATATATATATATATATACTGTAATGTTTGTTACAATGCTTTTAAATTCGTCACCTGAAGATGAAGCCAAAACAAAATGGGCTGGCTTCGAAACATGAGGAATTTTTTGTGTAGTAATACTATGAATTTAAAAACATTGTAACAACCATTACAGTATAACGCTCTACATTTGTATCGAGTACTCTTTATAAAAGTAAATGCATGAACCAAAATTTACATAAACCTACGAGTTCCACAACTTAGTTACAATATATATATATATATATATATATATATATATATATTAGTCATCCATATATACAAGCTTGTTTCGCTGTATCATAACCCATCAGCGTGATCAAAATCTACTTGTTTGTAGCCGGGAAAAAAATCGACTCTTTGTGATAGTCAGAGTCCCCCCCCACAGAAGCTATATTTGCATTCTTAAGAGAGGAGGAAATTTTAGCGTCTTATATACAAAATACGCCACAAAGAATTGATGAAGATGCTCAGCAGCCTCGACATATTTGAGAAAGATATTAGGGTAATTAATAATATCTACTGGCAGAAAACTGCCTGCATATGGAGAGTTAACAAATCCAGCAGATATATAAAGATAGAAAGGAGCGAAAAACAAGAATGTGTCTTTTCACCGGATCTACTTAACTGGTACAGTGAGAATATTTTGAGAACCCCAGATGTTATGCCAGGATTTGTCATCTGTGGCCACTCTTTGAACAACATAAGATATGCAGACGATACAGTGCTAATTGCAGACACAGATAAAAAAAAAACTACACGAATTACTCCAGTAGGTATCTGAAGGGAGTGACAAAAATAACTACAAATAATCTGTAAGAAAACCGAATGCAGATCATTAGCAAAAAGAGTAACCCAAAATGCCAAATACAGGTGGGGATATTATCAAGTAAGTACAAAAATTTAAATACCTGGGGAGTGTTCTAACAGAAGACGGAAAGTGCGACACAGAGATCTAAAGGCAAATTCGCATGGCAAATTTCGCGTTTTAGAAGCTGAGTAAAGTATTAAGACACAGGAAACATTCACTAGAAACAAGAAGAGAGTACTGGATTGCTGTGTGATGTCAGTTCTTTAATATGGCAGTGAATATTAGACAATATCAACAAAATAGAAGAAAAAAATTAAGCAGCTGAAATGTGGTTTTAGAGAAGGATCCTGCAGATAGCATGGACCGAGCATGTGAGCAATGATGTGGTTTTGGAAAGAATGGAAACGAAAATGAAATTAATACTGAGCATCAGGATAAGACAACTGAACTTTCTGGGACATACAATATCAAATTTGATCAGAAACCTATGTTCAGTCATCAACCTGGCTCATTTTCTCCAATTTTACTTCCGATGGTTACGATAACGTTTCATGGACTTACTTAGGTTAGTTTATCTTTGGATGACATTATTTGACTCCAATATTGGATTATCGATACCCCGATATCCTATCGGGTCTGATCAAAATCAGGTTTTCAGCCCTTTATTTTGGTTTTTTCTTCGGGTGTTGCTCTAAGTAGGTATAGTTGTAGTTCTTAGTCTCAGCCATGATTCTATTTACTCAGACGACTTATATAGACTTCAAAATTCAGTTTGCGGCTGAATAATTATTTGATATCTATACCGGAAATCGAAGTTTGAATTAAATCCATTCATTTTAGTAAGTTCTACGGCTTTGAGATCAACATTTCAACAACCTAAACTTTTCGTGTCAATGTCCAAAGAGTCTGAGCTTCAGGACCATGGATTAGTTTTCAAGCTTTTATTACACCCGAGCAACGCCGGGCTATACTGCTTGTATATATAAATAAATTTTAAAGCAATTATTGTACTTTTGAAAGTAATCTTATTTTAAGCTAAACATTGCTCACTCAAACATCCATATCGAAATGTATTTGGTATCTAAATAGAAAAAAAATTCTCACATTGAAACGAATTTTTTTAAAAATGCTAGAATATGTAAGTCTTTAAACGAGTCATGTCACTTGTGTCCATATGAAAAACTATATATTACTGAATTTCTTTGGAATAAATATCTATTAAATAAATGTAATGAAATGAATATCATATGAAAACATTGGAAAATATTCACCTTGGAATATGATTAAAAATAACTCTTCATCCAAGAATATACATAAGAATTAGATATATATAATAATTTGCTTTGAATTATAATATAATAATAATTAAGTATATATTAAAATAAATAGATATGAAACTTTTTAACAACTAATTCGTTAATCTTCAGGATTTTACGCAACATTTTATGCTTACATTTTTTGACATTACGATACAGTTTCAAAGCAAAGATAGTTATTTTCGTCGATTCGAAAATTAAAAATATTTGCTTTAATTTCGATTAGATTGCGTAATCATTCGTGGTTGAGTGGTATAAGAAAAACCAGATCAATTAGTGTCTTTCCTTATGTTGTTAGGTGTCGCATGTTCGAATCTTATTGAATGGCTCACATTTTCGTAACAAGATTTATCGAAAATAATCATGCCATTATAAATAAATATATAAAAAATAATCAAGCCGGTAGAAATAGCAAACAACGCGAAATACTGTACATAGTTTTGCTACTTAAAATATGTAAATTTTCAATCACTCAGTCTCTTACGGAGGTGGTGGAATTTCCTACGCATTTCTCTAATAACACTAATGGACACGACTCACTACTAGATCTCTGCTTTTATTTCATCCCTGACTCATGCGATGTCAAGCAACTCTGTCGTCTCGGAAACTCTGAACATGCAGTAGTTTCCGTTAGCATCTACTTCCACTCCCACTCAACCCAAGAACCTCAGACCAACAGAATATCTTACTGATTGGGATTTATTCCGCGATTTTCTGTGTGACGTTCATTGGAACATTAGGTTTCAGCCTTTCCGTTGAAAATTGTACGACTGAGATCACCCGTCGAGTTAAGGCTGGCAATGATGCTGTCATCCCTGCCAGTAAGTTGAGACTTAAATCTCACTCGCCCCCTGATTATTCCCTGCCTGCTCGGCTGACATCACCCACCGAAATCACTTATTCGCATTTTTGCCTCTTCTCGCAATGAGTGCAAGAAGAGACTTAAAAAGCTAAGCTGCTGTTTGCAGCCAGAATGAAGCATCGCATAGCATCCCGTAAATTCAGCTCCAAAGACAACTGGAATATCTTTACAAGTGTGCTGAACAGCAGAACGGCCTCAAACCTCACTCTAATCAAGGAATTTGATATCCTCACCTCTTCAACAAACAACTGAGTGCTTCGCTCGCAGATTCTCAACCAACTCGACACTGAACTCATCTGGAGTATTTGTACCAGACTTCCCACCCTGAACAGATACCCAACTGACTGACATACACATTACGCCCTCCGTGGTCCCTAAAAGATTCTCTAAGTTTGACCCCATAAAGCGAGCGGCGGTGACGAAATACCAATTATTTTCCAAAAGAAATGTTCTCCTGAACTCTCCTCTGTTCTCTCTAGATTCTGTAACTAGTGCCTCTCTGCTTATTACTTTCCTGCCAGCTGGAAGTCGTCCTCTGCGGTTCCTGTATATAAAAATACTGGAGAACCCTCTGACCCGCTAATTCTTGCCCTATCAGACTAATACCTATTTTTGGCAAAGTCTTCGAAGCCATCATCAACGCCGAGGTGGTTCAACATCTCACAGCCCACAGTCTCTTTTCTGACAAACAGTATGGTTTTGGGATCAGCAGGTCTACTGCCAATATGCTCACGACCATCAGCGAGTACATACACTAAGCTATCGACAAGAACAGCGAAGCTCGAACAGTTGCTCTAGAAATCTCCAAAGCGTTTGCCAGAGTCTGGCATGCTGGCCTTCTAAGCAAGCTGCACGGCTATGATATGATTAGGCAATTGTTTGATCTAATCCAGTCTTACTTTTAAAATGAAGGTGGTATTTATTGAACATGCTTGCCAATACTATCATACGAACGCGAGTATCCCTCAAGACTCTAGTCTATGTCATACGCACTTCTAGATTTCCATTAACGATCTCTGCGATGTAATAAGATCCCAAGTAGGCATATACGCTGATGAAACTACAAAAATCGGCCAAGGCTGACAAAGCAAACCTTGCTGCTGAGGTTGAAAAGCACCTCCAATCCGTGGTGGACTGGGGTAAGAAATGGCTCGTGTATTTTAATTCCACCAAAACGAAGCTGCTATCTATTAACCATTACAGGAAATCTCTCCTACACGTATTAGCATGGATCAGACTAGTCTCCCTGAAAGCAAAACACTGCTCCTCCTCAGGTTAACTCTAACAACAGTTCTCAAATGGAACGAATATATCGAATCCATAGCAAAATCCGCTGCAAAGAAGGTCGGTTTTCTGTGTAGGGCCAGGAATTTTTTCCCGTCTAAAACCATCCTGCACATGTATAAATCTACCATCTGGCCTTGCATTGAATACTACTGCCATATCAGGTTGGGTGCCCCTGCTATTCACCTAGGGGTCCTTGAAAAAATCCCACGCAGAATCTGTAATCTGGCAGGTCAGATACAGTCACTTTCTCACCGGCACAATGTGGATTCTCTGTGTCTCTTCTATAAGTACTTTCACGGCTTCCGCTCCAATGAACTTAGCTCTCTGGTTCCCTCTATGCATGAAATTGCTCGAGCCACAAGATTAGCAACTAGGTCGCAGCCTTTTAATGTCAAACCAATAAAATGTAATCACAAATTCTAATTCATCAGCTTCATTTCTCGCACTTCCCGCCTGAACAATTCCCGTTTAGTTGCTTTCCAAAGAGCTACATTATCCAGGAATTTAAGTGTAAAGTTAATAGTCGTCTTCTATCATGCTAACTTGCATCCTCTCTTTCTCTCTCATGCTCCTTTCTCCCTCCAATTCACTCTTAGTATCTTAATCCTTCTCTTACCCACTTCCTGACACGCTCTTTTACCTGTCACTCTTTCTTCCTATGTAGTCACTTGTGCACCTGTGAAAGTAGACTGCCTTGCTTGGGACGGCATGATTGGTATTGCTTGTGTTTTGTTCAAAGAGAATTATGTAAATATCTCTTCTTCTACGTACCTTTTCTTTTCAGAACGTAGGCCATCATGACCCTCGACAGCTCCCTATCTCTTGTCGCTTTTAATATCCCTTCTCTTCTATTCTACTTAATCCCAGCTGAATTTTGTATCTGCTCAAGTCCATTGAGTATGTTCGTCCCTTATTCGTTCCGTGAGCATCAGTTTCTCCACGAAAATTCAGTTGTCGTTTCCTGATCTTAAATATGAGTTTCATTTTGTGTATCCTCTTCTAAACCTCGTCATTGCTCAATGATATCCTCAGCATTCTTCTGTAGAACCATAGTTTGATTACTTCAAGTCTTTTCTTCATCTTTGATGAGCATTCGCTGCCATATTGAAGGAACCGGCATCACATATCAGTATAGTGTCCTTTTCTTTGTGTCCTGCGAATTTATATATATATAAATCAGTATATATTTATTTGACACAGCTGTCCTGCAGTATCCTCCTAATTAATTAATGGGATTGTTTTAATGGCAACTACTGTTTGATCATAACACCCTTTAAACAGTTGGAAGCATTTTGTCGCTCAACATGTTTGGGGCAAACTGCAACTAGTTTCGACACTTTAACAAAACAGTAATTCAGAATTAGGATCAGTAATCTCACTATTCTAAATATTGTTCAAAAAGTGTGTACAATCAAGAAGTAAGTACAAACCATTTTCAGTTATTCAAGGCTTATTAAAACAGCTTTAATTCAAAAAAAGATTGATTCACCATGTTAGACCATATAATTGTAATCATACGACTATTTAATTGTTAATTGTTTGACTGCAGAAAAAATATTTTTCACATAAAAAGATGCATCTATTTTTGCAGCTAGGATGATTTGAAGTCAAAATTTTTGTCTATCGTTTAAATATTTTACCATGAAGCCCAATGCAGATTTTGCTAATCCCTCTGAATTCTTAGCCAAACCAAATAAACTTTCCCTGTTATATTGTTGCTTCAAGTCTTTATTTAATCTTTGATGAGCATTCGCTGCCATATTGAAGGATCAGGCATCACATATCAGTATAGTGTCCTTTTCTTTGTGTCCTGCGAATTTATTCTGACTCTTAATACGCTACTCATTTTCTGGAATGCATCAATGGTCATGACAATACGCTTTCAGATCTCCGTATCGCATTTTCCGTGCTCAGAACATTTTTCTGGTATTTAATTTTGTGCATTTGTTTAATTTTGGTATCACTAACACGCAATTATCATTTTGGGCCCTTCTTTCTACTGATTACCACGCATTCAGTTTTCTTGTAGCTGATATGTATTCCTTTATTCTGCTTTCTTTAACTGCTTTGTATTAAAAGGTCTTAGTTTCTATAGTGTATCTGCTATCAGCAATGAATCATCTGCGTTTCTTATATTGTTCAGATTGCGGCCACCTATCACAAATCGTTGCAGGACTTCTAGAATTCCCAGAATGGTCTTGCTGTATAGGTTGAATAGATTTGGTGAGAAGACACATCTTTTATTACACCAGTTTCTATTTTTGAATATCTGTTGAATTTGTTTTCTGTCCGTATAGTGACAGTTGTCTGCCAGTAAGCATTTTTGGTGGCTAAGCTAAAGCCTTTCTCGAATATCTCAAGGTTGCAAAGCGTTTCTATCGTATAAATAAGATTTTAAGATAAGTTCAAAACTATTCGTGCAATTTTTAGTAGTCTTTGGTGAATCAAACATCAAATAATTAAAAAAATGAATTTTATAATAAAAATCGAGTGCTTTTTATATTGAAATGATACCTATCAAAGACTGCCATAAAGATGTTATCAAATAATTTTTGTAAGTCATTAATGTAAAAACACCAGTCAATATAAAGCAGAAAACAACTACTGAACTTTTAAAATTACTAAGATCTATTTATTTAAAAAAAATGTTCATATTCTTGAAATAAAAATAGCATTATTAAATATTTTCTCTTCTTTGGAATAATTGTAACATAGTTTGCTTTACAAATAAGTGACATTTGAATAGCAAAATTAAACTCACTCTTTAGCAAGTATCTGCAAAATCAACTGATCATTTTTCTTAATGTCAGCATATATTTATTTGACACAGCTGTTCTGCAGTATCCTCCTAATTAATTAATGGGTGTGTTTTAATGGCAACTACTGTTTGATCATAACGCCCTTTAAACAGTTGGAAGCATTTTGTCGCTCAACATGTTTTGGGTAAACTGCAACGAGTTTCGACACTTTAACAAAACAGTTAATTCAGAATTAGGATCAGTACTCTCATTATTCTAAATATTGTTAAAAAAGTGGGTATAATCAAGAAGTAAGTACAAACCATTTTCAGTTATTCAAGGCTCATTAAAACAGCTTCAATTAAAAAAAAAGACTGATTCACCCTGTTAGCCCATATAATTGTAATCATACGACCATTTAATTGTTAATTGTTTGACTGTAGAAAAAAGATTTTTCACATTTTAAGATGCATCTATTTTTGCAGCTAGGATGATTTTAAGTCAAAATTTTTGTCTATCATTTAAATATTTTACCATGAAGCCCAATACAGTTTTTGCTAATCCCTCTGAATTTTTAGCCAAACCAAATAAACTTTCCCTATTTGTATTGTTGGACAACATTGACATACTCTTTATCGACTCACAGATTACACAGAAATGTTGCTAAACATATTATCAAGAAAATTAAAATCATCTAATGTGGAAAGTTTTCATGTTAAAACTGATAATATTTTTTGACTGGGTAAATTAAAAGTCTCCTCCCTTATGAGCGATATGCATGAAAATATTGAAATTCCCTGACAGGAATATTAGAATGATAACGTAAACACAATAATTTGCTGTAACAAAATCCATGTTCTTTTATATTTTTCTTGTTATCAATTTTTAAGCTACTAAGACAATAATTGCCTCACTGATTAGTGACCAATGCTGAAATATTGATATTAAAATTTTTTAAAGAGAAAAATACTGCATATATACCAACATGGTAATATTCGAGTCCCATGTGTTCAAACATTTCAATTAAAAACATGGGAATATCTCCAATGAAAAAATGAGTAGAATAGACGTACAACTGATTGCTTGATTTATAACAAAGTAACTGTGGACACAAAATCATGTTAATCTATATTATGATACAAATTTTCAAAATTGAGGATTTGTCATCTTCATATATCTGTGCTAAATCATCGTTTTGCACGTTTTGCACAGAGGTGGGAGTTGTATTTGTTGTCCTTGATTGTAGTTGAGGTAATTCACTTGATGGCAAATGACCAAATACTGATTGTGGACTTTCGGGTTCTAATTTCCTCGAATAACCACTCTTTTATAATCAAATGAAAAATGTTTTCACCAACAGCAGTGTTTATTTAGTCAGAGGTATTTTCTCTAGAAATAGTAATTAACAACAGTTCTCGCTCATTCTAAAATGAGAGAACTACATACACAGACATTATTTTGGTCTTCATACTTTTTGATCATTTCGATAAAGGTTCTGGAGTACGGAAAAAGTTTAAATGAACTATTTTTTTTGTCAAAATTTCATGTTATTTAGAAGTGTATGGACCTCATATACGAAGGTTAGAAAAGTTTGCTCTCGGTAATGAGTTATCAGAATTTAAAATTTAATGTTTCTATGAATGTTGAAATCTTTTAGATAACAAACAGGAAAAATTAATGTTAGAACGAAGGCATTTATTATTCATACATAGGAATTTTAGAGTTAAATTTTTAATATTTGAGGGGAAATGCGGTTAATCACCTTCCAAGCAATAAAATGATTTTCTAAACAATGATTTTACAGTATATTTTTTAATAAATAATTTACAAATATTAAACTGGTTAATTTTGTTTTGCATTTTTAAAACAATGGTAGTAAAATTCAACATGTTTTTTCTAAATAAGTTTAAAAAATAATTTTTTTTCTTAATCTATTTAAATCAATAAAGTTGTTGTTAAAATATAATTGACACAATATTAAATTACATTTTTGATTGATATTTTTTCAAATGAACAAATTTCCGTATAGTAAAAAAGAAAAAAAATATCAGTGCAAAAAGTGACATTCACTTTTTATCTTTTGGCAAGATGATGTCAATATACTTTTTCTACTATATGGCATGTCTTTTCGGAACGTAAGCGATAATCACATCTCCCTATTCCTACAAGCTTTCTCTAGTTTCTCCTCCCAATTCTAGTATGTCACACGGTACTTTCCTCCGTTCTTTTTTCCCTCTACCCGCTCTGTGAGCATAAAGTTAATTAAATAAATAACTTTATTAGCAAAATATATGTTATTATGAAGAATAATAGCATAAAAATCAATAAATTTACTTTCTGTGACAAAATATTTAACAATGGCATTTTTGTGAATTTGGTTGTTTAAAAAAATCACCAAAAACTAAATGACAAAAAACATACTGAAAAGGCAATACAGTCTTCTCTTACATATTTGTGGTATATTTTTAAGACTAATTGTAAAATATTAAGTTCGCTTTAATTTTAGTCATTTAATTTGTGGTAAACTGTTTTAATAGCGTCATTTATCATTAATTGTTGTGAAAAACACTACATCTTTAATATCTTCAATTTATTTACGAATGACACAAGAACTTGACATACTTTTAAAATAAATACATGTTATTTTAAAGAAAACGTAAATTATTGATACATTTTAATGCAGAAAACTTTATACATAACGTGGTCATTGTTGAAGAAAAATATAGAAAAATATTGAATTAAAATTAATTTTATGTGATGAAATCCTTTATGAGACATGTAAATTCCGTGAGAAAAATGTTATTTAAAGATTACATAAGAAAAACTAAAATACAAAAACACTATATTTACTTCAGTAACTGAAATCAGTCAGTCAGTTAAGTGCCATACGTGATACACGCTTGGGCGATCATGTCTCGAAAGAGACATGACTGACTGGGTAGAAGATTATCCCGCAGTAGTTTGCCATTGCTTTCTGCGGTAGACTGGTTACGGACCAAGGTTATAGAACCGAATCTGTCCTGTTATTTAACCCATAACTGGAAGGAATAGACGGGTTAATACCTTTCCCAAGGGTATTTGCGCGTAAGTGAATGCAATGAATTCTGCTGGAATTCAAACTCGGCTCCCCGATTTCTCGTTCCTAGCCGATATCCAATGCACAAGAACGCACATATAATAAGCTTAAATTCAGCTATAGGCAAAACGTAAAAAACTCTTAAAATGTATTCCTAATTCAATTCTAGCAAAAACTTTCGTGTGTTAATCGTTCGCCCCCAGTCATTGACGGTTCTAACCTCAGTGTACAGGCCTGAGTTAAAGATCACTTATATATATATATATATATATATATATATACAAAGTAAGAAAGAGACAGCAAGAGAAAGAGAGAGAGAGAGAGAGAGAGTGAGAAATGGATATTAGAACTGTTTTGTGTCTGTTGTATTTAACTAAAATATTTTTTATATATCAGTTAACCGTAACTAATGACTGTTCCTTTATATATATATACTTGCAGATACGTGTACATATATATATATATATATATATATGTGTGTGTGTGTGTGTGTGTGTGAATATATATATATATATATATATATAGCCAACTCGGCTATACGTACATAACAGTCTTTTGCACAAGCACGAATACATTTTGTGTCTTTTGCAGCCATTCGTCAATTATAAATGTTTCGTAAAACGACTGAGGTTTACTGGTTTTAAGTTTTGTATTTTATTGTCTGTGTTATAAATCTAGTGTTTTTCTGGATGTTTCAACCAATGATCAACTTAAAAGTATACTATTCAGAAAATTTTGTTTTATGAGAACACAAAAACCACATAAGTTGTCAGGTGTTTATTATTAAGCACTATAGAGAAATATTAAACTTTAAAAGCAATAGCTACTAATACATTTACGCATCTTTCATTCAGTAATGAATTCAAAATTTCAAGGCTATTGGCATGTTTTTACTTTGTGTATATAACGCGCTAATGTCCGCGCAACTCTTCTGAGCGCCCACAGCTTAGAGGGAGAACTACCGACCGATGTAATTTCGGTTGGGTTTTAACCCTGGCAAAAATAAGCAAATATCTAACAATACTGATCATTCTGCAGATGACTATATATATATATATATATATATATATATATATATATATATATATATTGATGTGTGGCGGATTTCTGCACCGATTGTTTGTTATCAGCAGTTCCAAAAATTGTAAAATTGTGGATGGTACTGCACAATGCCTTCACCACTATAAACATATCTCTGTGTGGATGTCTTACTAAGGTTAGACCCTCATACATCGAAATCGATGGGAGAGTTCATGATATATTGATATTTGTGTGTTTTTGCTTGTGTGTATGTGTGTGTGTCTGTAAATCAACTATACGGTTGGGTATGCAAAGAAAACGTTAAAGACACTTATTTTAATTTAAATATTGGCGCCCCATAAATCTACCTCATTCAGCTTTTTATCCCATTAACTTTGATTTTTATCGCTGTTGATTATAATTATCACACATTATGTTAGCACTATTTTCCGTGAATCAAGGAGAATGATAAAATATTTCTGGCTGTTCATTTACCGTAGACGAATACTTTATCGACTCAATAAATTACTTTTTTGTTTAATTAATACTGCATTCTTTAAATAGAAATCTCAGTTAATCTATTTCAATGAATAAATTGTTTTTTAAAAACATTGCTTCTTTTCTTTTAATAATTAAATTACATCGATGCTCTACCTGCAATATACTGGAGGAACTAAACAGATCAATTTTAATAGGACATAGCTACCTAATAAACAAGGTACAAAGGAATGTGAACTCCACGGAAGAATCAGCTTAATAAGCCACATAACAATACTTATCATCCGGATTCTGATGAACACAGTGCACAGTAGAAAAGAGCCAGTGATAGAAAAAGAACAGTACGAGTTCACCAAAGATACCAAAACCAGGAACGCGATATTTATGCTCAGATTGTTTTCAGAAAGAGCAATACAAATGCAGAACAACGTGTACCAGTAGTTTTTAGATTACGCAAATGCTTTCAACAAAGTACGCCACAAAGTTTGTTAGAGACGTTCGACAAACTCGCCACATTCAAGAACGAAATTAGAACAACTAATAATCTATTATGTCAGTAAACCGGGTGCATACGGACAAAAATGCATTCAAAAGATATTCAAAAATAGAAAGAGTTGTAAGACAAGGAGACAAGGATGTGTCTTATCACCGGATCTATTTAACCTGAAAAGCGAAAAAATTCCGAAATAGCTAGATGTTATTACAGGATTCATCTTTAGCAGCCAAAATGTCAACAATAGAAATAAGCACATAACACATTACTGATAGCAGACACGGAAAGAAAAATACCGTACATTCTATAGCATGCAGCAAGCGAAGAGAGATAAGAAAATACTTCAAGACTTCAAAAAAACTTAATGAGTAGTAATCAGCAGAAGCAGAAGCCCAAAATGCTAACTACACGTAGGGGATAAAAAAAATTAAACAGGTGCAGGAATTTAAATACCTAGGAAATGTTCTAATAGAGGATGGAAAGTCTGACACTGATATTCGAAGATGCATTGGCATGGTTAAGGATGAATTTCAAAAACAAACCTGATTATTGAGAGAGAGAGGAAGATTTTCATCGAAAACAAAAAAAAAGTGTATGTGATACCTCTCCTCCTATATTGTAGCAAATACTAGACGATCTCTTCAAAGATGACTGAGGCACTCAAAGCAGCAGAAATGTTGTTCTACAGAGCAATGATGAGGAAACCACGAACCGAATATATGAATAACAGGAAGGTTTTGAAGGGGATACAAACGTAAAGGAAACTTATACTTTGCATCAGGAAGAGACAGCTGAGGTTCCTGATGAAGGAGAGTTTGGGTATTCTAATCCTAACAGAATGAATAGAGAAAAAGAGTGACAGTGGAAAGTAACGGGTGACGTACTTGATCGATTTGAGTAGGTGTATAGCGGAGCGGGGTTTGGGAGAGATACCAAGAGAGAAAAGGAATCGAGAGGGACAAAGGGTAAGGGCATGTGGAAGTCCATGATCGCCTACGTCCTGAAAGGTCTCTTCACATAATCAACAGAAGAGAAAGGTATGTATTAATCAATTCTATTCTAGCTATGGGTTAGATAAGAAAAATGTACAAAAATTGAGTACTTCATTATTCATTATTGAATAGTTGACCACCTCTGAAAGAAACGGGTTTACAGCAAGTCACAGGGATCATAGTGATGGATGAGATTCAAAGAAATAGAAGATAGCAATTGACATTATATTTAATATATGAATATTGTTGTTATGTATTGGACACCAAGAATCACACGGAATAAACAATATTTAATTGAGTTTTCTTAACAAATAATTCTGGCGAGTCAGCTAAGACAAGTCTCAAGAAACTTTGAAGTCTGCATGATCCTGCTTAGGTAAAATGATTTATTGTTTGTGCATATCAACGCTCTATAGCCACCACAGTATCGAGTTCTTGTAACTAATACCGACCTCTGTTGAAAATTTAAAATATTTAGAATCGTGGTGTTTATCAAAGTACCTACAAAAATGTATATATACTAAAAGCTTTTCAAGCTGAAATATTTGCTATAATTTAGGACGAGAAGGATAAGTTTGGAATATGACCTAGTCTGCACAACGTTTTCCCTTCGGGTCCTCTTCATATGTATGTTTGTCAATACCAATATTCTTTTAATTTAATCCTTTGTTAAATCTATTTTCTCATTTTCGTATTCATGTCAATAAATATCACGCCTTTTGATTCAGTTTCTTTTCAGTAGTGCTCAAAGAAGGATGTGCATTGCAGTGAAGTGGTTATCAACTCGGATCCCCAAATCGGGGAGCACAGTTCGAATTTCAATTGAATACAAAGCATTCACATACACACAAATGCATTTGGGAAAGGTATTAATCCGTCTATTCCCTCCAGTTATTGGTTAAATAATATGAGATATTAGGTTTTACAGCTTTGGTTAGCAACCAGTCTACCGCAGATAGCAATGACAACCTACTGCAGGATAATCTTCTGCCAAGTAAGTCATGTCTCTTTCGAGACATGATCGCCCAAAGCGTGTAACCTGTATGGCACTTAACTGACTGTGTGCTCAAAGATAGCCAATCCAGTTAATAATGACTTATCTGTAACCCCTGTCATTTTTGTTTGTTATTGCAGTGAAAATTCAGGAGCATGTCCCTTAGCAGCATTTCAATCTTTGCAAATTCTCCCACTTAATAGTCCACCATATCTTCAAATAAATTTATCAGGTAGATAAACAGGTCACTTTCCTCACGTCTCTTGTCTTCAATATACGCCGTGAAAGCTAATTTTTTTTCATCATTCCTTCAAAAATATTTCAGGTTTATTTATTTCTCTCTTGATTCTGTATAGGAATATTCTTTTTTATTTATTAAGAGTGCCTTGTTGCTTACTCGTTCAATCCATGGTTGGTTGGTTGTTTTGTTTTTGTTTTTATGTCATATCAACCTCGTCATTTATTGCCAGCTAAATTTTATTTATTTATAGTTGGTAATAACTTTTTCTTTCAAGTATTTATTGTTGTTTTTATATAAGTTTAGTGTCTAGTAATATTTTTTTCTTTTCGAGTATCAAGATTCATTGAGATTTGTTTTTAAGGGCAGGGTCCCCAACTCCTACCCTGTTATTTAACCCATAACTGGAGGGAAGGGACGGATTAATATATTTCCCAAGGGTACGAGTGCTTAAGTGAATGCAGTGTATTCAGCTGCAGAAATAGCCATGAGAAGGTATAGATCTGTCGCTTCTCCCTCTAGCTATGGCCTAAATAGCAGGACAGTTTGAGTTTTACACACTTTGTTAGCAGTCACTAAACGCCCGCAGAATCTAACATAAAGCAGAATCTAACATAAAGCTACCGGGGTTAAATATTTTGCGCAGTCAGTCATGTCACTTTCGAAACATATCGCGTATGACCTTGATGACTGATTCTTTAACAACTAATTAAACAACTGGGCCTTTGTCTCCTAGAACAATCCTGAATCCTGTTAATTTTGCTTACTTCATTTCATTTGCAACTAAAATTACGACTTGGCTATTTTTCCGCTGGTAAATATCATAGTCAAGTACTTGAGAAATGTAACATACAATTACATGTTTCCAGGTTTATATTACTATACAACGCGTTATCTTTCAAAGTATTTGCAACATGGAACAATACTGTAGCTAGAACCAGAATCTTTAATCGTATAGTTTTTGTGGCTGCTTCTTAAGCGGCCAAAAGGCATACTTGTGTTCTTTTACCCTTGAAACACATCACAGCAGATACCTTCTGGCGTAATCTATGCAACATACGAGATAACGCTTCCAGATTTAGCGTAATCTATGCAACATAAAAGTACATGGATCTAGATAATTATTGTAAACTAATGAATTGAAACACGGGGCATTTGTAACTTTGGACATTCAGGGAGCTACAACTTGGTGATTTGATTGAAATATTTCTTTTGATCCATCTTTTGCGACAAAAGTCAAACATAGCTTGTTTTGCCGTTGAATCAGATGATTGTACAGCTAGCTGACATATGATTTAGTATAATCAATTCAACATAAAAATATAGGCCTCCACATTTGAATTTCTAATTTCTAATCAGCGCATTATTTCCCCAGGCCTTTATGTCATGGGACAATCCTGGAAATAGACTCGGGAGCATTAATCATAATAATTTTCTTGGTGATTCTGTTTTGGCTAAAAGTCAAACTTTTCACCTTTTATTGTTGAAACAAACCATATAAAAATAACTTGATTTAGAGTAATCTATACAACATACGATTACATACTTCTTTTTCCCGACTTACAGAACGCATTATCACTAAATGTCTTTGTGACCTGGGAAAGTATCGGATCTAAAAAAAAAAAAGTGCCTTCTTTATTTTATTTTTTTAATCATCTCACCCCAAGCAAGGCATTCCACTGCCACTATTGCGCATGGGGCTACGTAGGGGAAGGTAAAGAGAAGGAGTGGTTAGACATAGAGAATGTCAGGAGGAAGGCGCAGATGAGTAAGGATACCAAGGATGAGGGTTGGGCAGATTGGAAGAGTGTTTGATAGAATGGGAGCAGGTTAGTGTGTTAGGAGGTGTCTATTAACCTTACATTTAAACTCCTGGAGATTGTAGCCATCGGGGATGCAATCGTGTGTAAGGGAATTCCATAGCCGTGAAGTGCGAGGAAAGAAACTGTTGGAGTAGAAGTTGCGGTTGCATTTTATCGGTTTCACTGTAAAAGGGTGGGATCTAGTTGCTAATGTAGTATCTCGTGCAAATTCGTATTTAGGGGGCACCGGTGATCTAAGTTCATCGGAGCAGAAGCCGTGAAAGTATTTATAGAAGAGACACAGGGAAGCCACGTCGCGCCGGTGGGAGGGAGATTGCAGGCGGTCTGCCAAGTCGGTATCTATCATATTTAAAATGTTTCACTTCCCTGATCGTAGGACATCAAATTGGCAAATGATTTAGCGTAATCTATACAACATAGTCGTGCATGTTTTCATATGTATATTACAAAGCTATGTTTTTACCCTCTAGGCCTTTGTTATCTGGGAAAATCCTGGAGTTAGAACCGGTCGCTTTAATAGTAATGTTTCCACTCCGCTTTTGTTTCGGTTACAAGACAAACGAGTCTCAATTTACAGTCAAAACAGATCATTGCCCATTACCATGACAAATGACTTAGCGTAATCTATGCAGCGTACTAGTAGATTATTCAAGAGTTTTAATGCTCACCAAAGCATTAGACATTTTTGTCATGAGAAAATCTTGGAAGCTATAACAGGGAGCTTTAATTGTAATGTTTCTCTTGCTCTTTTCTTCCGGCTAAACGTTAACCATGGTATATTTACAGTTAGAATAGATCTTAGACGTGATCTATATCAAATGCTTTAGTTTAATCTCTACAACATACGAATATATGATTTTTGATTTGTATTGCTAACCATGATATTAGTCTTTTTGGCTTATGTAACCTGTGACAATCCTCAAGATAGAACAGGTTGCTTAATCTACTCTACTCCTAAAATTTAAACAATGTTCATTTTACCGTTGTCACTTCATTTCTGTGTTGCACAATATTTTGCATATTCATATTTCTGTCATTAATTAATATAATACTTTCCGTTATTTCATGCTCATACTATCCACTTTCTCTTAATTAATAACGTCCATATCGTTATTTATATCTATGCTTCATCTACCGTAATGAGCCTGATATGATCTAACTCGTTTAGACGTCTTATCCACTAATGTTTTTAACCCATTTTGCCTAAGCACTTATTCATTTCAATTTATTAGCTTGCTATTAACTAACCTCGTTCTATTTTTCTAAACGAGTTTAATATATGATTTTAATTTCAGGTTATGTATTTTTTCAATTTCATTTTATCTCGAATATCGCCTACCATTTTCTAAAGTAAAAGCAATTCGTGTTTTTTCTATATTTCATAGATGAAGTGGTATTTACACTATACTCCTCATCTTGTTTGCCATTTGTACGAATGGTTACTGAACAACAGTTATACAAGTCCCAAAAATTCAGTAGTTGTTGACCTTAAGGACAGATGGCCCAGTGGATATAGAAGTTGGTTAGCTCCAGTGACTTTCCCCAAAGATTTGTGAGTTCAATCCGAGGCTACAGCAGTGATGAAGCCTAGAGAGTTGGGTTAGAGAAAGATAACTAAAAACTGATGACTATCAAAAGGATATGAGAATGATAGTCTCCAGTCATTGTAATGAAGGGTTTGGTTCAAAATTCTGAGTAACTGAAGAAGTCCGGATCGAACAACGGATGTAATGTCGGAGAAATGGCAACCAAGATAAGGACAATAGTCCGAATCATGTAAAAAGTATAAACTACGTTTATATTAACTGTATAGCTAGACATATATACTTTTTAATAGAAAGACAATTCTTATATTTAATACACTATAGTATCAAATGTAGCTAGGTTATAACATTTGAACTGCTTCGAAAATATGCAATATTTTTAATGAAGATCAAATACAATCCATTTCTAACATTGGAAGCTATGTAACTGATATTAACCGCCATCTTAATAGACATTTGACTGGGGTCATTTTTCTGAGAGTTCATAGAAATTTATTAAAATTAGTGATAAAATGATGTCGATATATTATTTCCAAATATATACCGTATAAAATCGTATTCAGTTTGACCTTCGAACTTTTTTTATATAACTCATGTATAATGCCACCTACCTTCTAAGTAATAATATAGAGCTACTGTTGTTAAATATTACCGTAGAGGGAATCGTCATGGACATGTTTTATAGAATATAAGTGATTTTCAAACTTTTTTATTCAACGTTACCTCTAAATGGTGAAAATAAATATCTTTGTAACAGAAAAGAACAATTTAGGCTATGGGATGCGGATTACGGATCATACATTTAACGTTAACATTATCCAAATATATTCTTGAGAAATTTTGCCCACCATGTAGGCTGCAGTATTCAAAAATGCATGAATTTTAACCCTATAAAACTAACATGTATATAGTGTAACCAGCCACCGAAAATTAATGTTGTTAAAATCTTCATGTAAGATAAGTATGTATAATGTTAGCCTTCTTAAATTCTATAATTTTCGTGAAAAAATACAAATATTCAGGAAAAAATGATTATAAAACTCACGTTCTATACTCGAGTCCATATGGTAATCTAGATTTAATTTATCTCGATATTATTTTTATTTCAAATATAAATGTTCCATATTATTGAAGTGTGTAAGATTTTTACTATTTACACTATCAGTCATGCAGTTAATGCCATACGTGAAACACGCTTTTGGCGATCATGTATCGAAAGATAGTTATCCCACAATATGTTGCCATTACTTTCTGCGAGAGACAGGTTGGAAGACAAGGCTATAGAACCCAAACTGTCATATTACTTGACCCATACCTGAAGGGAAGAGACGGATTATTACCATTACTCTGGGTAATTGAGTCATGAATTCAACTGGAATTCGAACTCGGCTCCCCGATTTGATGTTCCGAGTCGATATCCACTGCACCACAACGCACATTTGCACAACAATGCACATCTATTTACACCATAGCTGGGAGAAATGATGTTATTAATACATTTCCATGTTTATTTCTGCGTAAGGTTAATGTAACTAACTCGCAAAGTATTCAAATGCATCTCTCTGATTTCTTAGACAAGCTGCTGGCAATTGCAACACCAGCAAGCCTTACCGAGCCAAAAAACACTGTAGTTCCGATTTCTAGGAATCTCTTGCTTGTTTCTAACACTTTTTTCAAGTACTGGTTCAAACAATACGATATTTTCCCATTCGCAAATTTGGAGTGTGGCAATATTAGAAGAAGATAAGTAATAGATTGTTTATATGACAACAAAATCTGACCTGACAATGAGCAAGGGCGTAGAACATTATATAAACCTCTGAAGGAAAAAAAACCTGCTATTCGACATTCTATAAAAAATACTTCTTCTTTTACAGTGGAGTTCATCCAATACAAGGGTCAAGATTTTGAACGAATACGGTTTTTACCATCAGCGTAACTAGCAGAAAATTAAGATTAAGTGGAGAGCACAGATAACATGTAAAAGAGTTTAGAGAAAGAAACATCTAAACAGCTAAGCAAGTTGCAGAGAAACAGTCACATTTCGTTAGAAACAAAGAAGATTTATCGAATTAATATGATATAAATTTCCTTTATATTTTAATGAATGCTAGATAATCTACTCGCGGATGAGGAGAAAAGTTGAGGTAGCAGAAATGTGGTTCTACAGAAGTGTAGTGAAAATTTGAATAATCTTACTATCCTGTAATAATAATAATAATAATAATAATAATAATAATAATAATAATAATAAAATAATGTGTATAAAAAATTCAGGCTTTGCGACAAATACAGGAAACAATAGAGCATCTATTTTCAGGATGTTCTGTATTTTCCTCAAACGAATATAAAAATCGTCAGGACAGAATGGAATAATATTTACACTGGACAATATGCAAACAATTTTGAAAAATAAATATCACGCCTTTTGGTTTAGTTTCTTTTCAGTAGTGCTCAAAGAAGTATGCGCGTTGTGGTGTAGTGGATATGGACTCGAACCGACAAATCGGGGAACCGAGTTCGAATTTCATTGAAATTAATGTCACTCACGCACAAATAACCTTGGAAAATATTAATCGGTCTCTTCCCTCCAGTTATGGGTTGAATAATAGGACAGATTGGGTTTTATATAGCTTGGTTGGCAACCAGTTTACCAAATAAAGCGATGTCAACCAAGTGCGGGATAATCTTCTGCCCAGTAAGTAATGTCTCTTTCGAGACATGATCGCCCAAATCGTGTATCACGTATGGCACTTAACCGACAGTGTGCTCAATGATAGCTAATCATGTTTATAATGAGTTTTCTATATTACCTGTCTTTTTTTTTTGCTTTACAGTGAAAACTTAGAAGGTGGGCGAGTGAGAATCTCTTCAACCTCTTATTCCATATGTATCTTAGCAGCATTTCACTCATTGCAAAGTCTCCCGCCAGACATTCCGCCATAAATTCAAGCAAGTTTGTCAGGTAGATTAACAGGTGTCTTTCCTTAAGTCTCTTCTCTTCAATATGTGGAAGCTAATTTTTTCTATCATTCCTTCAAATAATTTTTCAAATTTATTTATTTTCCTTTGATTCTTGATAGGAATATTCTTTTTTATTTATATTTATATTTAGCGTTTTCGTTAAATCCATGCTGTATTCCAATAGAATCAGATTTCTCTTTGTTCATCTTATTTTAATTCGTAGTCGGACTGATATCATGCAGCAATTCAAAACTATTGTGCTTGTTTCTAAATGCATTTTTCTGTTTTATAATACTATAACTAGTGATGAAAATTAATCGTTCGCTTAACTGATTTGGCGTTCATATTTCGGTGTCGTATTTTTCAACCTCTGTTTAAACTATTGCCAGATATCTTTAGTTTTTTGGATTTTGGTATCTTTAATTTGTAATTCACATCCTGGGATTTGTCATTTTTGTATAACCGTATGTTTTGCATTTTCAAATTTTATGTTATGTGTCGTACGTGATTTACGCTTAGGCGATCATGTTTCGAAAAAGTCATGAGTGAATAGGCAGAACATTTTCCCGCACTAGGTTGCTATTACTTTCTGTGCTAAAGAAATTTCCAACCAAAGCCACAGCATCCGGTCTGTCTTGTTATTTGATCCATAGCTGGAGAAAGGGACGAATTAATAGCTTTCATAAGAGCAATTGCACGTAAGTGAAATGCAACGAGTTTAACTGGAATTCTATTTCATATCCGATTCTTCGTTCCCAGCCTATATCAACTGCACCAAAAAGAAAATCCTCATATATTATGGCTAATGCTTTTTTCTCGTTTTTTATTCTAATAGTTTAGAAGATACTGTTTCTTTATTGATCTGTCTGTTATCAACATGTGTCATTAGATTATGTTACAGTTTTAAGATTCTACTCACATCCTCGATAATATGTGCAAGTAAAGTCTTCATCTTTACTGTAAAGATTGACCATATCTGGAAAGAGAACATTTTCTTAAAGCCCATTTCAAATTTTATGTTTTTAAATAAAGTATATTCTGTCTATATACTGGCGATTTACTCTGTAAGTTCTGTAGTATTCTAACATTATTCACCTAGGAATGAATTTTTTCCTAAAGGTTTAAAGAGATCTTAATCCATACATTGTCAAAAAACCTTAATGCAATATATAACATAATACGGGTGCATGGTTCCACATTTGGATTACTAACTAAACCGTTAACGATCTAAGCAATTGTGATCTGGTAGAATTCTTAAAACAGAATTAGGAACTTTATTTGTAATGTTTTCCTTTCCACTTTTCATGCGACTAAAAGTCAAACTTATCTTCTTTTTTTCACAAAAAAAGATCATAGTCCAAAAACTTGATAAATGATTCAGTGTAATATATACAACATCTAAGTTCATGCTTTCATATATTTATTGTTAACCGTTTCTAGCAATTTGTGACTTAGGAAAATTCGGCGGCTAAAACTTGGTACTTTATTCGGTTAAAGGCCAAACATAACTACATTTGCTGTTGAATCACATCATTTTCCAGTAACTAGTCAAGTAATTTAACATATAAAAACATGAAACATGCAAGTATATACATCCAGATATGAATTTCAAACCAATGCATTAACCATTTAGGGATGAGTGACCTGGAACAATCCTGGAGCTGGAACTGGGAACTCAAATCATAATGTTTATTTTTCTGCTTCTCATCAATTCATCATATTTATCTTTTCTTTCTTTTAAGTATAAAAGTTAACTTTGACTAGTTTTACTCTTAAAATTAAACATTTCACAGTACATTGAAAAATGTTTTAAGTTAACCTATAGAAACATACCAATTCATGCTTACCAATGTATATTACTAAACAGGTGCACTGTGATGTAGTGGATATCGGCTCGGAACCAGAAATCGGGGAGCAGAGTTCGAATTATAGTTAGATTTATTGCATTCTCATGAGCACAAATACCCAATAGAAGGTATAGATATGTCGCTTCTCCCTCTAGCTATGGCTTAAATAGCAGGACAGTTTGAGTTTTACACACTTTGTTGGCATCCACTCAACCACCGCAGAAAGTATCATAAACCTACTGGGGGTAAATATTTTGCGCAGTCAATTATGTCACTTTCGAAAGATATCACGGATGACCCTGATGACTGATTATTTAACAACCAATTAAATATCTAGGCCTGGAGCTAGAAACGGGAGCTTTAATAATAATGTTGCTTACTTCATTTCGTTTGCAGCTAAATTTATGACTTGTCTACATTTCTGCTGAAAAATGTCCAAGTGATGACCTTGAGAATTGCAACTTACAATAACATTCTTCCTGATTTATATTACTATACAGCGCGTTACATTTCAAAGTTTTTGCGACATGAAATAATACTGTAGGTAGAACAAGGATCGTTAATTGTGTTATTATTGTTGCCGCTTCTTAAGCGGCCAAAAGGCATACTTGTGTTTTTTTACCTTGAAAACACATCACAGTAGAAACAGTCTAATGTAATCTATGCAATATATTGGATCATGCTTCCAGATTTAGCGTAATCTATACAACATGACAGTACATGGATCCTGATAATTATTGTTAACCAACGAATTAAACCTCGAGACACTGGGGACAATCTGGCAACTACAACTTGTTCATCTGATTGAAATATTTCTCTTGGTCCATCTTTTGCGACAAAAGTCAAACATAGCATGTCTTGCCTTTGAATCAGATGATTGTACAGCTAGCTGACATATGATTTAGTATAATCGATCCAACATAAAAGTACATGCATCCAGATTTGAATTTCTAATCAACACATAAATTCTCCAGGCCTTTATGTCTTGGGACAATCCTAGAAATAGATACGGGAGCATTAATCATAATTATTTTCTTGGCGATTCTTTTCAGGCTAAAAGTCAAGTCCTCTTTTTACTTTTGTAACAAATCACAGACAAATAATTTCATTTAGAGTAATCTATACAACATAGGATTACATAATTCTTTTCCCCCTCTTACCTGACGCATTATTACTAAATGTATTTCTGACCTGGGAAAATCCCGAATCTGTAAAAAGGAGGGCCTTCTTCATAATATTTAGCTTGCCGGATCGTTTGCGGTAAAGAAGAAATAAAATAAAATTATCCTACTTTAAATATATCATAGAATAGTAACTTGGCAAATAATTTAGCTTAATCTATACAACATGGGCGTGCATGCTTCCATATGTGTATTACTAAGCAATGTATTTACACTCTCGGCTTTTGTGATCTGGGAAAATTCTGGAATTAGAACCGGTTGCTTTAGTAGTAATATTTCTGCTCCGCTTTTGTTTCGGTTAAAAGTCAAACGTATCTCAATTTTCCGTCAGAACAGATCATTGCAAATGACCATGACAAAAGACTTCGCGTAATCTATACAACATACTAGTACATTCTTCCAGGTTTTTAATGCTCAGCAAAGCATTAGACATCTTTATCATGAGAAAAGCCTGGGAGCTAAAACAGGGAGCTTTAATCATAATACGAATACAGGCGGCTCGATTTGTATTGCTAACCATCACATTGGTTTTCTAGGCTTATGTAATCTGTGACAAACCCGGAGATATAACAGGGTGATTTTACCTTTCTACGTCTAAAATCAAATCATGTTCCTTTTAGGGTTGTCAATGCATTTTTGTATTTCACAATATTTTGCATATTCATATTTCTGTAATTAATTAATTAATGAAGTACTTCCCATTATTTCAGGCTGATAGTATCCACTTTCTTTTAATTAATTACGTCCATATCCTTATTTATACCAATGCTTCATCTACTGTGATTGCCACGTTATGATCGGATTCGTTTAGGCTTCTTATCCGCTAGTGTTTTTAACCCAGTTTGCTTACGCTCTTGTTCGTTTCAATTTATTTGCTTACTATTAACTAACCTCATTGTATTTTCTTCTCAACGAGTTTTATATTTGATTTTTAATGAACACAAGAAAGTCGGAGTAGAGGGTGATAACTCATGACTATCAAAAGAAATTTTGCACGAGGAATGAGAACGACAGACCCCAGTGATCGTAATAAATGGTTCGGTTCGAAATTCCTAGCAACTGAAGAGGGGTGGATCAAACAACGTGGTAAACGTCGTACAAATGACAACCAAGACAAGGATAATAGTCTGAAAAATGTAAATAGTAAAATCTACGTTTATATCATGTATATAGCTAAACATGTATACTTCTGTGATATGTGGAAAATTCCTGTGTCTAGTAGGCCATAGTATCAAACGTGGCTCGGATGTTTATAGTGTATGGCTAAGCAGCACATTAATCCTCTACAATGAACCTGTGACAATCCTCGATCACACTAGGTCTTAACAAGTGTCTGCTTAGGAAATATGCAATATTTTAAATCTGGATCTAAGACAATCCTCGTTCCACTTTGGAAGCTATGTAACTGATAGTAACCGCCATCCTAGTAGACATTTGATTCGGATAATTTAATTAGAATTTTCAGAAGTTATTAAAATTAGTGATAAAATAATATCGATGAATTATTTTCGCATATATACCGTATGGATTCAACTGGAATTCGAACTCAGCCGGGGAGCCGAGTTCGAATTCCAGTTGAATTCATTGTATTCACTTACGCGCAAATACACTTGGGAAAGGTATTAATCCGTCTCTTCCTTCCAGTTATGGGTTAAATAGCAAGACAGATTGGGTTCTATAGCCTTGGTTGGCAACCAGTCTACCGAAGAAAGCAATGGCAAACTCCTGCGGGATAATCTTCTGCCCAGTCAGTCATGTCTCTTTCGAGACATGATCGCACAAGCGTATATCACGTATGGCACTTAACTGACTGACCGTATAAACTCGTATTCAGTGTGACCTCTGAAACTGTTTTTGTACTCTGTGCATAATACCATCCACCTTCTATGTAATACTTATAACGATGCTGAAGTAAAATCTTCCCGTACTGAAAACCATCCTGGATAATGTTATGGCAAACAAGTGACTGTCAATTTTTTTCAACGCTACCGCAAAATGGTTAGAATTAAACAATTTGCAACATCAAAAACAATTTAGGCCAAGGGATGCGGATAATAGATCTTACCTTTAACCTTAATTTTAACCAAATATACCGTCAGAAGTTAGGCCCACCATCTAGGTTGCAGTATTCAAAAATGCATGAATTTTAACCCTATCAAAATGGAATTTACATGTATATAGTGTAAAGAACCACTTACAATTAATGATTTTAACATCTTTATAGAAGATATATGTGTATAATGTCAGCCTTCTATAATTTTATATAATTTTCGTAAAAAAAAACTGATTTTACTCTATA
Organism: Ascarosepion bandense; assembly: GCA_037127315.1. Lineage (NCBI taxonomy): Eukaryota > Metazoa > Mollusca > Cephalopoda > Sepiida > Sepiidae > Ascarosepion > Ascarosepion bandense. Next base: position 4,194,075 of record JBBBDQ010001810.1, read on the forward strand.
TTATTATTACTTTATGTATAAATGTTTCATATTATTGATGTTTCTAAGATTTTTACTATTTACACCATCAGTCAGTCAGTTAAGTATCATATGTGATGCACGCTTTGGGCGAACATGTTTTGAAAGAAGATTATCTCACAGTAGTTTGCCAATGCTTTCTGCGGTAGACTGGTTGCCAGCCAAGGCTATATAACACAATCTGTTTTATTATTCGACCCATAGCTGGATGGAAGACACTGAATAATACATTTTAACTGGGTATTTGTGAGTAAGTGAATGCCAGGAATTCAACTGGAATTCAAACTCGGCTCCCCGATGCGTCAGTATCCACTGCACCACAATGCACATTCGCAACACAACGCGCATCCATTTACCATTTGGGGAAAGGAGATTATTGGTACATTTTCCAGGATTATTTGTGCGTAAAGTTAATGTAACTAACTCGCAAAGTATTCAGATACATCTCTCTGATTTCTTAGACAAGCTGCTAGCAATTGCAACACCTGAAAACCATAGCAAGCCAATAAACACTGTTGTTCCGATTTTTGAGAATCTTTAGCTTGGTTTTAACAATTTTTCAAGTTGTGATTGAAACAATACGATATTTTGCCATTTGCAAATTTGCAGTATGGCAATATTGGAAGAAAATAAATAATAGTTTATATCACAATGAAACCTGACCTGACAATGAGAAAGTCCAGAGAATATGATATAAACTTCTAAATGAAAAGACCTGCTCTTCGATATTCTATAAAGGATACTTCTTCTTTTATACTGGAGTTCATCCAATACAAGTGTCAAGAGTTTGACCGAATGCGGTTTTTACCATGAGCGTAAGTAGCAGGAAATGAATATTATACAATGGAGAATGCAGATAACATGTAAACATTTACTTGAAAAAAGATTTTAGAGAAAGAAACATCTAAACAGCTAAGCAAGTTGCAGAGAAACAGATTTCATTAGCAACAAAAAATTATCGAATTAATATGTGATATGAATTTCCTTTATATTTTAATGAATGCTAGATAATCTACTCGCGGATGAGGAGAAAAGTTGAGGCGGCAGAAACGTGGTTCTACATAAAGTGAGAATTCGAATAATCTTACTATTCTGTAATAATAATAATAATCTACACTTAGTAGATTCTGTAGAAAAGCAAAACAGTAGCCAAGAACCAACTATTGCGGCAAAGAATATGAAAATGAAAGCCAAAGATAAAGCTCTTGAAAAGATGAAACAGCGCTGGCAAGACAAACCTCTGCATGGCCAATATCCAGTACGTGCCAATAAATCCAATGTTGACAAAGTTAATACTCATCGATGGTTACGTGCATCTGGATTAAAGTCTGAAACTGAAGGATTTATACTTGCAGCACAAGACCAAAGTCTTTTCACGAGAAACTTTCAGGCAAATATTATGCATAATAATATGGATCCAAAATGCAGGTTTTGTGATAAACACCAAGAAACAATAGACCACCTAATCTCAGGCTGTTCTGTGCTTGCCTCAAACGAATATAAAAATCGCCACGATAGAGTTGGGCAATATTTACATTGGGCAATGTGCAAACATTATGGAAAAGCTGTAAACAAACACTGGTATGAACATCATCCAGCACCGGTTACAGAAATAGAAGATGTAACCATTCTATGGGATTACACCATCTACACAGACAGAAAAATTGAAGCAAACAGGCCAGACATTACTGTTAAAAACCAGAAGGAGAAAACTTGTCTATTAATTGATATGGCTTGTCCAGCGGATTGTAACATAGCAATCAAGGAATTTGAAAAACTGTCAAAATATAAAGACCTGGAAATTGAAATAGAAAAAATGTGGAAATTGAAAACAAGAGTTGTGCCAGTGATAGTAGGTGCACTTGGAATGATAAAAAATGGAACAAAACAACACATTGAAAGAATCCCTGGAAACCCCAGCTTAAGAGATATACAAAAAATTGTATTATTAAGTACAGCCCACACACTAAGGAAAACTTTATCTATGTAATGCTGGAGATGATAGGGAAGATAGAAAAACATGAAATGGAGCCATAACAACACGCCACTACCTGCCTTAGGTCTCCCCGCAGACTTGGTTGGTAGTGAGACCAAAGCAGAAATCGAAATATGATGAAAAATGACATAATAATGAAAATAATGTGTATAAAATATTCAATTCTTTTGTGTACTCGTGCAACCAGAATGTCAACTGGGTCCAACCCATTCACAGATTCACCAAATGCAGACGACAATTCTACGCCTGCAGCTTCTTCCGTCGTACTTCCCGCCTGTGGAACTCGCTTCCATATTCTTGCTTTCCTGAGGGCTACAACCTCCAGGGATTTAAATGCAATGTCAATACTCATCTATATACCACTTGACTCTAGATCTTTCACCACCTTGTATATCATTTCCTTTCTCTACACCTTTGTAACTGTCATCGCACCATCATTCTCTTGCTCCTTTCTAACTGGTTCATCTTCCTCTTCACTTTCTTCTACTTAATCTTTTTACTCTTATGTAGACCCTGCACATCAGTGGCATTACCTCCTTGCTCGCAGTGATACGATATAAAAAACAATTCATATTTTATCCTTATACATGCGATTTACTCTTTAAGTTCTGTGTTATTCTAACATACTTTACCTATGAATGTATTTTTCTAAAAATTGGAAACAGACCTTAGTCCAATATTTGTCAAAAGCTTTACTGTAATCTAAAACAAAATACGGGTGCATGCTTTCAGATTAGTATTGCTAACTAAATCCTTAACCATCTAGGCGATTGTGATCTGGAACAATCCGGGAAACAGAAGCAGAAGCAGCAACTTTAATTGTAATGTTTCTCTCTCCGATCCTTTTAAAGCTAAAAGTCAGACTAGTCTCCTTTGATCCTTGAAAAAGATCATAGTCCTATAAGTTGACAAATAATTTAGCATAATATATGCAACATCCAAGGACATGCTTCCATATATGTATTGTTAACCGACTCTAGGCATTTGCGACTTACTACAATTCAGTCAGTTAAGTGCCATACGTGATACACGCTTGGGCGATCATGTCTCGAAAGAGACACGAATGACTGGGAAGACGATTATCCCGCAGTATGTTGCCATTGCTTTCTGCGGTAGACTGGTTGCCGACCAGGGGTATAGAACCAAATCTGTCCTGCTATTTAACCCATAACTGGAGGGAAGAGACGGATTAATATCTTTCTTAATGGTATTTGCGCGTAAGTGAATACAATGGATTCAACTGGAATTCGAACTCGGCTCCCCGGTTTCTCGTTCCGAGCCGATATCCACTGTACCACAAGGAAGCTTAAACTGGATACTTTAATCGTACTCATTCTATTGACGCTTCTTTTTGTGACTAAAGGTTAAATATAGCTACATTTGCGGTCGAATCAGATCATCTTCTAATAACTAGTCAAGTGATTTAACGTAACCTATAAAACATGCTAGTATATACATCCAGATATGAATTTCAAACCAATGCATTAACCAACTAGAGATGAGTGACCTGGAGCTGAAACTGGGAGCTCAAATCATAATGTTCCATCTTTCTGCTTTTCATTAAATCATAATGTTTATCTTCCTGCTTCTATTAAAGATAAATGTTAAATTTGACTAGATTTACTGTTAAAATTAATTCTTGCCCAGTACCTTAAAAAATGCTTTAAGATAATCTATAGAAACATACCAATTCATGCTTACAAATGTATATTACTAAGCATGTGCACTGTGGCTTAGTGGATATCGGATCGGAACCAGAAAACGTGGTGCCGAGTTCGATTTCCAGTTGAATACATTGAATTCTCATCATCATAAATACCCATGAGAAGCTATATATCCGTCGCTTTTCCCTCTAGCTAAGGCTTAAATAGCAGGACAGATTGAGTTTTGCACTTTTTGTTAGGAGCCATTCTACCACCAGAGAATTTAACATAAAGCTAACGTGGGTAAATATTCTGCGCAGTTAGTCATGTTACTTTCGAAAGATATCACGTATGACACTGATGACTGATTATTTAACAACCAATTAAATATCAAAGCCTTTGTGTCCTGGAATAATCCAGAAGCTAGAACCGGGAGATTTAATGGTAATATTGCTTACTTCATTTCGTTTGCAGGTAACAGTCAGACTTGGCTATTTTTCCGCTGGTAAATATCATAGTCATGTACTTGAGAAATGCAACATACAATTACATGCTTCTAGATTTATATAACTAAACAACGCGTTAACTTTCAAAGTGTTTGCAGCATGGAAAAATACTGTAGCGAAAACTAGGATCTTTAATTGTATTGATTTGTTGCTGCTTCTCAAGCGGCCAAAAGGCATACTTGTGTTCTTTTACCCTTGAAACAGATCACAGCAAAAACATTCTAACGTAATCTATACAACATACGTGATAATCCTCCCAGATTTAGCGTAATCAATACAACATAATAGTACATGGATGCAGATAATTATTGTAAACCAACGAATTAAACCTCGAGGCATTCGTAACTTTGGACATTCTGGGAGTTACATCTTGGTGATTTGATTGAAATATTTCTTTTGATCCATTTTTTGCGACAATAGTCAAACATAGCTTGTTTTGCCGTTGAATCAGATGATTGTACAGCAAGCTGACATATGATTTAGTATAATCAATCCAACATAAAAATATATGCATCCACATTTGAATTTCTAATAAACGCATTAATTCTCCAGGCTTTTATGTCGTGGGACAATCCTGGAAATAAACTCGGGAGAATTAATCATAATTATTCTCTTGGCGATTCTTTTGGGGCTAAATGTCAACCTTTTCACCTTTTACTGTTGAAACAAAACCACATAAAATTAACTTGATTTAGAGTAATCTATACAACATATGATTACATACTTCTTTTTCCCGACTTACAGAACGCATTATCACTAAATGTCTTTGTGACCTGGGAAAGTATCGGATCTAAGAAAAGAAGTGCCTTATTTAAAATGTTTCACTTCCCGGCTCGTTTGTGGTAAAAAAAAATTGTCCTAGATGAAATATATCGTCGAGCTTCAACTTGGCAAATGATGTAGCGTAATCTATACAACATAGGCGTGCATGCTTCCATATGTGTATTACTAAGCTATGTTTTTACCCTCTAGGCCTCTGGGAAAATCCTGGAGTTAGAACCTGTCGCTTTTATAGTAATGTTTCAACTCCGCCTCTGTTTCGAAAAAGATAATGCCCAGTACCATGACAAATAACTTAGCGTAAACTAGAGAACATAGTATTACATTCTTCTAGATTTTTAATACTCACCAAAGCATTAGATATTTTTGGCATGAGAAAATCCTGGGTGCTAAAACAGGGAGCTTCAATATTATTGTTTCTATTGCTCTTTTCTTCCGGCTAAACGTTAGCCATGATCTATTTACATTTAGAAAAGATCTTCGTCGTGATCTATATCAAATCCTTTAGTGTAATCTCTAAACATACGAATATTTGTTTCCAATTTGTATTGCTAAACATCACATTATTCTTTTAGGCTTTTGTAACCTGTGACAATCTTCGAGCTAGAAGAGGGTGGTTTGCATTTCTACTACTAAAATTCAAACCATGTTCCTTTTACCGTTGTCAATTCATTTTTGTGTGGCACAATATTTTGCTTATTCTTATTTCTGTCATTAATTAATGTAATAATTCCTATCATTTGAAGGTCATAGTATCCACTTTCTCTTAATTAATAACGTCCATATCGTTATTTATATCTATGCTTCATCTACCGTAATGAGCCTGATATGATCTAACTCGTTTAGACGTCTTATCCACTAATGTTTCTAACCCATTTTGCCTAAGCACTTATTCATTTCAATTTATTACCTTGCTATTAACTAACCTCATTCTATTTTTCTAAACGAGTTTAATATATGATTTTAATTGCAGGTTATGTATTTTTTCAATTAATTTCTAACATTTTATATCGGATATTGCTTACCATTTTCTAAAATAAATTCCAATCCACGTTTTTTCTATATTTCATAAGTGACGTAGTATTTACACTATATACATTATTCAGACTATACTCCTCATCTTGTTTAACATTTGTACGAATGGTTACTGAACATCAGTTATTCAGTAGATGTTGCCCTTAAGGACACATGGTCCAGTGGATATAGAAGTTGGTTAGCTCCAGTGATTTTCCTCAAATATTTGTGAGTTCAATCCGAGTCTACAGCAGTGATGAAAGGAATGCAAATGACAGACCTCAGTGATCGTAATAAAGGGTTTGGTTTGAAATTCCTAGCAACTGAAGAAGGCCGGGTCGAACAACGGATGAAATGTTAGAGAAATGGCAACCAAAATACGGACAATAATCCGAATCATGTAAAAAGTATAAATTACGTTTATATTAACTGTATATTTTTTGATAGGTAGACAATTCTCATATTTAGTACGCCATATTATCAAATGTGGCTCGGATATTTATGTTGTGTTGCTAACCAACACATTAATGCACTACAATTAACCTATGACAATCCTCGAGCCCGCTAGGTTATAACAAGGATCTGCTTCAAAAATATGCAATATTTTTTATGGGGATCTAAGACAATCCACTTATAACATTGGAAGTTATGTAACTGATATTAACTGCCATCTTAATAGACATTTGACTCGGGTCATTTTTCTGAGTGTTCACAGAAAGTTATTAAAATTAGTGAGAAAATGATATCGATCTATTATTTCTAATTATATACCGTATAAAATCGTATTCAGTTTGACCTTCGAACTTTTTTTATATAACTCATGTATAATGCCACCTACCTTCTAAGTAATAATATAGAGCTACTGTTGTTAAATATTACCGGAGAGGGAATCGTCATGGACATGTTTTATAGAATATAAGTGATTTTCAAACTTTTTTGTTCAACGTTACCTCAAAATGGTGAAAATAAATCTCTTTGTAACAGAAAGAAACAATTTAAGCTAGTGGATGCGGATAAAAGATTTAACGTTAACATTAGCCAAATATATCGTGAGAATATTTGCCCACCATGTTGGCTGCAGTATTCAAAAATGCATGAATTTTAACCCTATCAAAAGAAATTTATATGTAGATAGTGTAACCAGCCACCGAAAATTAATGTTGTTAACATCTTCATATAAGATATGTGTGTATAATGTTAGCTGTCTAAGATTTTCTATAATTTTCGTAAAAAAACAAACAAAAAAACAAGAAAAAATGATCATAAAACACGCGGTCAATACTCAAGTCCATATGGTAATCTAGATTTAATTTAACTGGATATTATTTTTATTTCAAATATCAATGTTTCAGATTATTGAAGTGTGTAAGATCTTTACAATTTACACTATCAGTCATGCAGTTAATGCCATACGTGAAACACGCTTTTGCGATCATGTATCGAAAAAGATTATCCCACATTATGTAGCAATTGCTTCTGCGAGAGACTGGTTGCAAGCCAAGGCTAGAGAACCTAATCTGTCATATTACCTGACGCATACCTGGAGGGAAGAGACGGATTATTACCTTTACCCTTGGTATTTGTGGTAATCATGTTTCGAAAGAAGATTATCTCACAGTAGATTGCCAATGCTTTCTGCGGTAGACTGGTTGCCAGCCAAGGCTATAGAACACAATCTGTTTTATTATACGACCCATAGCTGGAGGGATAACACTGACTAGTACCATTCGACTGGGTATTTGTGCGTAAGTGAATGCCAGGAATTCAAATGGAATTCAAACTCGGCTGCCCAATGCCTCAGCATGCACTGTACCACAATGCACATTTGCAAAACAAAACGCGCATCCATTTACACCATAGCTTAGAGAAATTAGATTATTGATACATTTTCCAGGATTATTTTGCGTAAAGTTAATGTAACTAACTCGTAAAGCATTCAAATACATTTCTCTGGTTTCTTAGACAAGCTGCTAGCAATTGCAACACCTGCAAACCACACCGTCATATTACCTGACGCATACCTGGAGGGAAGAGACGGATTATTACCTTTACCCTTGGTATTTGTGCGTAAATAAATGCCATGAATTCAACTGGAATTAGAACTCGGCACTCCGATTTGTTGTTCCGAGTCGATATCTACTGCACCACAACGCACATTTGCACAACAACATTTACAGGATAGCTGAGGGAAAAGAAGTTATTAATACATTTCCGTGTTTATTTATGCGTAAAGTTAATGTAACTAACTCGCAAAGTATTCAAATGCATCTCTCTGATTTCTTAGATAAGCTGCTAGCAATTGCAACACCTGCAAAACTTATCGAGCCAAAAAACACTGTAGTTCCGATTCTTGAGAATCTTTTGCTTGTTTTTAACACTTTTTCAAGTACTGGTTGAAACAATACGATATTATCCCATTTACAAATTTGCAGTTTGGCAATATTGGAAGAAAATAAGTAATAGATAGTTTATATGACAGAGAAACCTGACCTGACAATGAGCAACGGCGTAGAACATTATATAAACCTCTGAAGAAAAAAAAAACAGCTCTTCGACATTCTATAAAAATACTTCTCCTTTTATACTGGAGTTCATCCAATACAAGGTTCAAGTGTTTGACCGAATACGGTTTTTACCATCAGCGTAAGTAGCAGAAAATTAAGATTATACAGGTCGAGAGCACAGATAACATGTAAACATTGACTTGAAAAAGATTTTAGGGAAAGAAACATCTAAGCAGCTAAGCAAGTTGCAGAGAAACAGTCAAATTTCGTTAGAAACAAAGAAGATTTATCGAATTTCCTTTATATTGTAATGAATGCTAGATAATCTACTCGCGGATGAAGAGAAAAGGTGAGTCGGCAGAATTGTGGTTCTACATAAAGTGAAAAGTTGAACAATCTTACTATTCTGTAATAATAATAATCATAATAATAATAATAATAATAATAATAATAATAATGAAAATAATGTGTATAAAAATTTCAGGTTTTGCGACAAATACAAGAAACAATAGAGCATCTATTTTCAGGATGTTCTGTATTTTCCTCAAACGAATATAAAAATCGTCAGGACAGAATGGAATAATATTTACACTGGACAATATGCAAACAATTTTGAAAAATAAATATCACGCCTCTTGGTTTAGTTTCTTTTCAGTAGTGCTCAAAAAACTATGCGCGTTGTGGTGTAGTAGATATGGACTCGGACCGACAAATGGGGGAGCCGAGTTTGAATTTCATTGGAATTAATGTCACTCACGCACAAATAACCTTGAAAAATATTAATCGGTCTCTTCCCTCCAGTTATGGGTTGAATAATAGGACAGATTGGGTTTATAGCCTTGGTTGGCAACCAGTTTACCAAATAAAGCGATGTCATCCATGCGCAGGATAATCTTCTACCCAGTAAGTAATGTCTTGCACGTAACTGACTGTGTGCTCAATGATAGTTAATTATGTTTATAATGAGTTTTCTGTACTACCTGTCATTTTTTTGTTTTACAGTGAAAATTCAGGAGGTGGGCGAGTGAGATTCTCTTCAAATTCTTATTCCCTATGTACCTTAGCAGCATTTCACTCATTGCAAAGTCTCCCGCCATACATTCCGCCATAGATTCAAGCAAGTTTGCCAGGTAGATTAACAGGTGTTTTTCCTCTAGTCCCTTCTCTTCAATATGCGCTCTGGAAGCTAATTTTTTCTATCATTCATTTAAATAATTTTTGAAATTTATTTATTTTCCTTTGATTCTGGATAGCAATATTCTTTTTTATTTATAATTTTATTTAGCGTGTTCGTTAAATCCATGTTGCATTTCTGTAGAATCAGATTTCTATTTGTTCAACTTATTTTCATTTGTAGTCTGACTGATATCACGCAGCAATTCAACACTATTGTGCTTGTTTCTAAATGCATTTATCTGTTTTATAATACTATAACTAGTGATGAAAATTAATCGTTCGCTAAACTGATTTGCCGTTCATATTTCAGTGTCGTATTTTTTCAAACTCTGTTAAAACTATTGCCAGATATCTTTAATTCTTTGGATTTTGGTATCTTTAATTTATAATTCACATCCTGGGATTTGTCTTTTCTGGGTAACAATATGTTTTGTAATTTCAAATTTTATCTTAGTTATTTACGAATAGGCGATCATGCTTCGAAAAAGTCATGATTGAATAGGCAGATCATTTTCCCGCACAAGGTTGGTATTACTTTCTGTGCTAAAGGAATTTCCAACTAAAGCCACAGTCCTGTTATTTGATCCGTAGCTGGAGGGAAGTGAGGAAATAATAGCTTTCCTAAAGGCAATTGCACGTAAGTGAAATGCAACGAGTTTAACTGGAATTCGAATTCATATCCGATTCTTCGTTCCCAGCCTATATCCACTGCACCATAAAGAAAATCCTCATATATTATGGCTAATGCTTTTTTCGCGTTTTTTTATTCTAATAGTTTAGAAGATACTGTTCCGTTATTGATCTGTTTGTTATCAACATTTGTCATCAGATTATGTTACAGTTTTAAGATTCTACTCCCATCCTTGATAATATGTGCAAGTAGTGTCTTCACCTTCCTTAGGATATATTTGCTGTAAAGATTGACCATATCTGGAAAGAAAACATTTTTGTTAAGCGCATTTAACTTTTTGTGTTTTTAAATAAAGCATATTCATTCCATATACTGGCAATTTACTCTGTAAGTTCTGTATTCTTCTAGCATAATTCACCCATTAATGTATTTTTCCTAAAATTTTAAACATATCTTAGTCCATACTTTGTCAAAAGTCTTAGTGTAATCTATAACATAATACGGGTGCTTGCTTCTTCCAGATTTGTATTGCTAACTAATTCGTTAAACATCTATGCAATTGTGATCTGGGATAATCCTGGAAACAGAACCAGGAACTTTATTTGTAATGTTTCCCTTTCTGCTCCTTATGCGACTAAAAGTCAAACTTATCTTCTTTTTATCAAGAAAAGGATCATAGTCCAAAAACTTGATAAATGATTTAGTGTAATATATACAACATTTAAGTACATGCTTCCATATATGTATTGTTAACCGATTCTACGAATTTGTGACTTAGGAAAATTCGGGAGCTAAAACCTGGTACTTTAATCGCTAAGATTCTCTTGGCGCTTCTTTTTGCGGTTAAAGACCAAACATGGCTTCATTTGTTGTTGAATCAGATCATTTTCCAGTAACAAGTCAAGTGATTTAACATAACCTATAAAACATGCAAGTATATACATCCAGATATGAATTTCAAACCAATGTATTAACCAACTAGAGATGAGTGACCTAGGACAATACTGGAGCTGGAACTGGGAGCCCAAATCATAATGTTTATTTCTGCTTCGCATACAATCCTAAAATTTATTTTATGCTTTCTTTTAAGGAAAAATTTAACTTTGACTAGTTTTACTGCTAAAATTAATCATTGTCCAGTACTTTAAATAATGTTCTAAGTTAGCCTATAGAAACATACCAATTCATGCTTACAAATGTATATTACTAAGCATGTGCACTGTGAAGTAGTGGATATCGGCTCGGAACCAGAAAGCAGGGAGCAGAGTTCGAATTCTAGTCAAATTCATTGCATTCACATTAGAACAAATACCCAAGAGAAGGTATATATCCGTCGCTTCTCCCTCTAGCTATGACTTAAATAGCAGGACAGTTTGAGTTTTACACACTTTGTTGGCATCCACTCAACCACCGCAGAAAGTAACATAAACTTACTGGGGGTAAATATTTTGCGCAGTCAGTCATGTCACTTTCGAAATATATCACGGATGACCCTGATGACTGATTATTTAACAACCAATTAAATATCTAGGCCTTTGTGTTCTGGGACAATCCTGGAGCTAGAACCGGGAGCGTTAATGTTAATGTTGATTACTTCATTTTGTTTGCAGCTAAAAGTCAGACTTGGCTATTTTTCTGCTGAAAAAGGTCATAGTGATGTTTTGGAAAATGCAACATACAACAACTTTGCTTCCAGATTTATATTACTATACAACGCGTTACATTTCAAAGTTTTTGCAACATGGAACAATACTGTAGCTAGAACCAGGATCGTTAAATGTATTGTTTTTGTTGCTGCTTCTTAAGCGGCCAAAAAGTATACTTGTGTTCTTTTACCCTTGAAACACATCACAGTAAAAACATTTTAACGTAATCTATACAACATACGGGTTCAGGCTTCCAGATTTAGCGTAATCTGTACAACATAACAGTACATGGATCCAGATAATTATTGTTAACCAACGAATTAAACCTCGAGACACTGGGGACAATCTGGCAACTACAACTTGGTCATTTGATTGAAATATTTCTCTTGGTCCATCTTTTGCGACAAAAGTCAAACATAGCATGTTTTGCCGTTGAATCAGATGATTGTACAGCTAGCTGACATATGATTTAGTATAATCGATCCAACATAAAAGGACATGCATCCAGATTTGAATTTTTAATCAACGCATTATTTCCCCAGGCCTTTATGTCGTGGGACAATCCTGGAAATAGATACGGGAGCATTAATCATAATTATACTCTTGGCGAGTCTTTTCGGGTTAAAAGTCAAACTTTCCTCTTTTTAGTCTTGAAATAACTCACAGACAAATAACTTGATTTAGAGTAATCTATACAACATAGGATTACATAATTCTTTTCCCCCTCTTACCTAACGCATTATCACTAAAGGTCTTTTTGACCTGGGAAAATCCCGGATCTGTAAAAAGGAGGGCCTTCTTCATAATGTTTAGCTTGCCGGATTTTTTGAGCTAAAAAAATAAAATAAAATTATCCTACTTGAAATATATCATAGAGCAGAAACTTGGCAAATGGTTTAGCGTAATACATACAACATGGGCGTGCATGCTTCCATATGTGTATTAGTAAGCAATGTATTTACAATCTCGGCCTTTGTGATCTGGGAAAATCCCAGTTATAACCGATCGCTTTAATAGTAATATTTCCGCTCCGCTTTTGTTTCGGTTAAAAGACAAATATTTCTCAATTTTCTGTCAAAACAGATCATTGCCCATTGCCATGACAAATGACTTAGCGTAATCTATACAACATGCTTGTACATTTTTCCAGATCTTTAATGTTCACCAAAGCATTAGACATTTTTGCATGAGAAAACCTGGTAGCTAAAACGGAGATTAATCGTAATATTTCTCTTACTTTTCTTTTCCCTCTAAAAGTTAACCATGATCTATTTACATTTGAAATAGAGCTTAGTCCAGACCTATGTCAAATCCTTTTCTGTAATCTCAACAATTTACGAATACATGCATCTAGATTTGTATTGCTAACCATTACATTAGTTTTCTAGGCTTATGTAATCTGTGACAACCCCGGAGTTATAATAGGGTGGTTTACCTCTCTACGTCTAAAATTCAAATCATGTTCTTTTAGGGTTGTCAATTCATTTTTTGTATTGCACAATATTTGCATATTCATATTTCTGTCATTAATTAATGTAATAATTCCAGTTATTTCAAGCTGATAGTATCCACTTTCTCTTAATTAATCACGTCCATATTGTTATTTATATCAATGATTCATCTACTGTAATGGCCACCTTATGATCGGATTCGTTTAGACGTCTTGTCCACTAGTTTTTTTTTAACGCATTTTGCTTAAGCTCTTGTTCATATCAATTTATTTGCTTACTATTAACTAACCTCATTGTATTTTTTCTAAACGAGTTTTATATTTGATTTTTAATGAACACAAGAAAGTTGGATTATCAAAAGAAATTTTGCACAAGGAATGAGAACGACACACCCCAGAGATCGTACTAAATGGTTTGGTTCGAAATTCCTAGCAACTGAAGAGGGCTGGATCAAACAACAGCTGAAACGTAGGACAAAATGGCAATCAAGATAAGGACAATAGTCTGAAAAATGTAAATAGTAAAATCTACGTTTACATCATGTATATAGCTAAACATGTATACTTCTGTGATATGTGGAAAATTCTTATGTCTACTAGGGCATAGTATCAAAACGGCACGGACGTTTATGTTGTATTCCTAAGCAGCACATTAATCCACTACAACTAACCTGTGACAATCCTCGAGCCGGCTAGGTTCGAACAAGTGCCTGCTTAGAAAATATGCAATACTTCAAATTGGGATCTAAGACAATCATCTTCCAACATTAGAAGCTACATAACTGATATTAACCGCCAGCTTAATAGACATTTGATTTGGATAATGTTATGAGAATTTTGAAAAGTTTATTAAAATTAGTGATAAAATAATATCGATAAATTATTTTCGAATATATACCGTATAAACTAGTATTCAGTGTAACCTCTGAACTTTATTATGTACCTCATGTATAATACCAGACATCTTCTGAGTAATACTTCTAAGGCTGCTGATGTAAAATATTGCCATACTGAAAATAATCCAGGACGAATCTTATGGCAAATAAGTGATAGTCAATCTTTGTTTTCAAAGCTACCGATAAATGGTGGGAATTAAACAATTTGCAACATAAAATAACAAATTAGGTTAAGGGATGCGTATAAATGATCTTACTTTTAACCTTAATTTTAACCAAATATACCGTCAGAAGTTAGGCCTACCATCTAGCTTGCAGTATTCAAAAATGCATGAATTTTAACCCTATCAAAAGGAATTTACATGTATATAGTGTAAAGAACCACTGATAATTAATGATTTTAACATCTTCATAGAAGATATTTATGTATAATGGTAGCTTTCTATAATTTTATATTATTTTCATAAAAAAAAACACAAACTGATTTTACTCGATATGATTTTTACTTTATGTATAAATGTTTCATATAACTGATGTGTCTAAGGTTTTTTACTATTTAGACCATCAGTCAGTCATTTAATTATCATGCGTGATACACGCTTTGGGTAATCATGTTTCGAAAGAAGATTATCTCACAGTAGATTGCCAATGCTTTCTGCGGTAGACTGGTTGCCAGCCAAGGCTATAGAACACAATCTGTTTTATTATACGACCCATAGCTGGAGGGATAACACTGACTAGTACCATTCGACTGGGTATTTGTGCGTAAGTGAATGCCAGGAAATCAAATGGAATTCAAACAGCATGCACTGTACCACAATGCACATTTGCAAAACAAAACGCGCATCCATTTACACCATAGCTTAGAGAAATTAGATTATTGATACATTTTCCAGGATTATTTTGCGTAAAGTTAATGTAACTAACTCGTAAAGCATTCAAATACATTTCTCTGGTTTCTTAGACAAGCTGCTAGCAATTGCAACACCTGCAAACCACACCGAGCCAATAAACACTGTAGTTCCGATTTCTGAGAATCTTTTGCTTGTTTCTAACACTTTTTCAAGTAGTGATTGAAGCAATACAATATTTTGGCATTTGCAATTTTGCAGTGTGGCTATATTGGAAGAAAAGAAGTAATAGATAGTTTATATGACAACAAAACCTGACCTGACAATGAGCAATGGCATAGAACATTATTTGAACCTCTGAAGGACAAAAGACCTTGCTGTTCGACATTTTATAAAAAATACTTCTCCTTTTATACTGGAGTTCATCCATTACGAGTGTCAAGAGTTTGACCGGAAGCGGTTTTTACCATGAGCGTGAATAGCAGAAAATTAAGATTATGCAAATGGAAAGGACAGATAACATGTAAACATTGAATTGAAGAAAGAATTTTAGAGAAAGAAACATCTAAACAGTTAAGCAAGTTGCAAAGAAAGAGTTAAATTTCATTAGCAACAAAAAAATTATCGAATTAATATGTGATATGAATTTCCTTTATATTGTAATGAATGCTAGATAATCTACTCGCGGATGAAGAGAAAAGGTGAGGCGGCAGAAATGTGGTTCTACATAAAGTGAGAATTCGAATAATATTTTTATTGTCATAATAATAATAATAATAATAATAATAATAATAATAATAATAAAAAGATAAAGCTCTTGAAAAGATGAAACAGCGCTGGCAAGACAAACCTCTGCATGGCCAATATCCAGTACGTGCCAATAAATCCAATGTTGACAAAGTTAATACTCATCGATGGTTACGTGCATCTGGATTAAAGTCTGAAACTGAAGGATTTATACTTGCAGCACAAGACCAAAGTCTTTTCACGAGAAACTTTCAGGCAAATATTATGCATAATAATATGGATCCAAAATGCAGGTTTTGTGATAAACACCAAGAAACAATAGACCACCTAATCTCAGGCTGTTCTGTGCTTGCCCCAAACGAATATAAAAATCGCCACGATAGAGTTGGGCAATATTTACATTGGACAATGTGCAAACATTATGGAAAAGCTGTAAACAAACACTGGTATGAACATCATCCAGCACCGGTTACAGAAATAGAAGATGTAACCATTCTATGGGATTACACCATCTACACAGACAGAAAAATTGAAGCAAACAGGCCAGACATTATTGTTAAAAACCAGAAGGAGAAAACTTGTCTATTAATTGATATGGCTTGTCCAGCGGATTGTAACATAGCAATCAAGGAATTTGAAAAACTGTCAAAATATAAAGACCTGGAAATTGAAATAGAAAAAATGTGGAAATTGAAAACAAGAGTTGTGCCAGTGATAGTAGGTGCACTTGGAATGATAAAAAATGGAACAAAACAACACATTGAAAGAATCCCTGGAAACCCCAGCTTAAGAGATATACAAAAAATTGTATTATTAAGTACAGCCCACACACTAAGGAAAACGTTATCTATGTAATGCTGGGGATGATAGGGAGGATAGAAAAACATGAAATGGAGTCATAACAACACGCCACTACCTGCCTTAGGTCTCCCCGCAGACTTGGTTGGTAGTGAGACCAAAGCAGAAATCTAAATATGATGAAAAATGACATAATAATAATAATAATTATTATTATTATTATTATTATTATTATTATTATTATTATTATAATAGTAACGTGAATCCAAAATTCAGATGCTGTGAAAAATACCAGGAAACAGTAGACCTTCTAATTTCATGATGTTCTGTCTTTTCCCCAAATGAATACAAAAATCGTCAGGACAGAATTGAATAATATTTACACTGGACAACATGCAAACAAGTTGGAAAATATGTAAGCAAACGCATTAATATCACCTAGCACCGATTGCCGAAGTAGCAACATATGTCACTATTTTATGGGAGTAGACCATCTACACAAATGTTGAAGCAAACAAGCCGGACATTATTGGCAGAACTCTGAAGGAAAACTTGCCTGCTAACTGATATGACTTCTCCAGCTGATTACAACATAGCAACCAAGGAACCTGAAAAATATCAAAATATAAAGGCCTAAAAATTGAAACAGAAAAATGTGGAAATTTAAAACAATAGTACCAGTGGTAGTAGGTGAACTTGTAATGATAAAAAATGGAACAAAACAACACAATAAAATAATCCCTGGAAACCACAGCTTAAGATATATAAAAAGTTTAAATACAGCCCGCATAATAAGGAGAACGTTGTCTGTGTAATGCTAGTGATATTATGGGAGATAAAGGAAAAAGAAATTTAGCTATAACATACCACGACCTACCTTTGGTCTTTTCGCAGCAGAAATTAAATTATGATGAAAATGACAACAACATTATAACAGTAAATTCATTTATGGTACACCAGGAATAAATCACATGTCCCGATAAATTTAACTTATAAAAAACAACGAAGAACATTACAACAAATAGGACGCTGATACACTAATCCTGGCAAACACAGCTGAAATTGCTAGGACGCTTAATGAAGAAGTAGGGCTTCGAAAACTCGAAAACGTAACCTTCATGGGGCATATTGAGCGCAAGGCATATAATGGTCGGCAGCGTTTGATTAATTGCCGAGCATGAGTGAACGGGTGATGCAAATTAAAAAACATCTCGTACGAATCACACAAAATAGAAAATTATGGAGAGTCATGATCGCCTCTGTTCTTAAAGAATACGGCAAATAAAAGAAGAATAATTATTTAACGTGTGCAAGAAATACTCAATAAATATATTTTTTTAAAGACTTCGGCCCAGAGATAAATGATGGAGATTTTACCCAAGCTAAAATACACCGTTTTACAGGTATTGATCATTGCATTTGCATCTGTCAGAAAGAATGAAGCTTCAATCCATTTAACTGGTAATTTTTAGTCCGTGCTGAGAACTACATTTGCCAGTGGCGAAGTGTGACAATATTACTTAAACAATCACTTGCCGCGTGAAATGATTAGGCAAAGTTGATTTGTTAAAGAAAACAACAACCTTAAAAGTAGCTAGTGTTTCACTCGTGACAAGTGCTCTATTGGCTACTAAAGTCGAAATTTGCCTGTCAGGCATTTGTTGTTTTATTTTTACTTGAATTCTTCTACGTTTTGCTATTTGTTTAACTCTCGTGTGTCTGTCGCATTATTGAAAGATTACGAGATCAACATTTGTTTAGTTGCCACTTAAAAAAAAACGAATGCCTGCAAATTAGAAACTTTGTACACTGCGTAATTATTCGATCTCATAAAATATACTATTCAGCACAGTGACTCTAAACATTAGTAAATATTGTTTTAAATATGATTAAACTGTATAAATTGTGGTTACATCATAGAAGTCGGCATTGGAATTTTTTTTATCTTTGGTTAATTAAATATTTCTTAGATGAGATATTGTAACTATTTATGCTATTTATATTTTTGGGGGATTCACGATGTTTTGGCAGTTGTACACTCCGGCCTACTTCGGGTGATATTTCTTTTAATTTTGAATTGAATAACATCAAGAATATTTCAATAACGATAGAGACAACAGACCGAACATTGTAGATAGTGTAAATTGCACTCTTTAGTTGGTGCATTATCCGTTGATACTGCTTCTGATATCCTTCTACAACCTAGACAGCCAGTTATGCATAAAACAATATCAAAAGCATAATAAGTAGGTTTAAGTGATTTATTCTCAATGAATAAGTGAGCCAGTAAAATCTGTGATACTGAAACTAAATTGGAATAAAGAACGAAAGTGTGCTTACAGTGGGTTATATATTTAGTTCTTTTCAGCTCAACTATTAAAAGAATTTGGTATATTTATTCAGTTTTCTCCAAGTGGAATTATATCTTATTTTCTCTGAAATAAATAGCCTGTTGCAGATTTTAACCAATCCATAACTAAAAAAAAAATATATAAAAGAGGAGAAAGGTTTTAAATATTGAATAATTTTTTATTTTTTTACTTTTAGTACTAACATTTTCTTAGCATATATGAATTCTTACATTCCTTGTTTTTATTTGTGTGCTAAACAGAAAATAAATATAATTTCATTCCGGGTATGTGTGAAAAATTAGGAGAGATAGAGAAAGGGAGAGAGAAGAGAAAACTGTAAGCGTAACGTATGTTAGTGATAAAAATAGGTGATGAATAAAAGAATTTATTTTAAACGACGATGCCGTGAATCTTCTGTGTAGATTTTCCTTACTGCTTAGCTGGTCTGAGACCTGGCTTATATACACTTCAACGGGATCATGACACATATTTTTTTTATATCGTCGGCACTAACGAAACCCAATGTTTGAAAAATGTTAAATATTTCTTTTCAAAAGATTAATTTACTATCCAGAAGGATGCCTGAATTTTACGACTCAGAAATCTTTTTGTTATTTTGTGTCTGTATGTTTTGGTGTTTATTTCTGTTTCAACTTTTTTAGCAAAATACTCTAGAGTAGTGATATTTTGTTTTGTTGAGCGTCTGTTGCGTCTAATTTTTTTTTGACCAGCGTCTTTCTCTTTGAATATTTTTCTAAATGAAATTTTGTTTTACTATTTTAACGAAAACGTGAATTTTTATTTGTGTATTATTAATTTTTATGTTTCTTCTTTACATGATCCTAATAGATTCATCAACTAGTTTTCTTATTTCTCTTAGTTGTTGATATTTCGAAATAATTAAAAAAAACTATGATAATTTTTCTTAAAATCATACAAAACAAAACAACAGGAAAAATACGATAAAAAACTGTTTGATACAATTTCTACGATATTCTTTCTTAGAAAGAATAATTATTTATTTATTTTATTTATCTATACATTTTATTTATTTATTTAATTGTTTTAGATAACCCTATTTTCGACGATTTTAATGAAAAATAACTGACAAATTATTATTTTCAAATTACACAACAGTAAGAAACTTAAACGTATGACCACTTTTTCTTTTCCATTCACTTTTTCTAACAATTATTTATATGACACGGTTAAGTGATGGTAGCAACAATTTAAAAAATACTTTAGTGTCGTGATGTTTTGTTTCGTTGAGCGGCAGTTACATCGAAGTTTGTTTTTTTTAAACCAGCGTATTTCTCTTTGGATTCCAATCGCGTCTCTGTCAACTATCTCTTGGCAAACCATTTAAGAGAAGGAAACTCCGAACAACAAACCGCAACTCAAGGTGTTAATCGTGCCGAGGAGTGGATGATCCCCTACAGGTTTCGGAACCCTGTTTGTAAAAGACTGTTACCCAACTTTGGGTGGACTTTTGGACCCATGCCTCACTCGTAGGAAAATATGAGAATTATAAATAGAAATTAAAAACAAATCAGTATGGCTCTTCCAGTGGATTAACAGGGAGCCTGTCCTTTAGGAGAGAACCTACCTAATGTAAAAAAAAACTGCCATAATAACAAACTGCTACACAAAGAATGAATCTTCAGGTCCCCACAACCAGGATAATCCTAATGATAGCCCTGATATTCATCAGCTAGATATATATCCGTACATTTAAAGAAAGAAAAAATGAAATAGTCTCGTGAGAAGTAAAAAGTCGTTATGACTACATTTCATGAAGTGTTACTTAAACCTTAAAAAAAAGTCACTCGCCAAACATATGACATTTGGCGAGAAAAGGTTGGACAAACAAATAGAAAGTCCATTGACGAAAATAAATTATCCAATGTACGAAGATACATAATGCGAAATAACCGATTGACAAAGGCTGAAATTAATGAGATAAAAGGAATTGCAACCAGAATAGACGAATCAACAAAATATGAACAGGAAACGGAATGAGAAATAAAATGTATTAACATCACACTAGCCACAGGTCAAAATGTAGAAACCGTGATACACACAAAATCACTGTGAAGATAATGCTGAAAGTTTAGAAGTACTGGAAAGGCGTGATCTGAGTCAGTTACAAAACGGCAATAAAACGAGTTCAAAACACATAGAATAGAATTATTTTTCGGAAAACAAAAACATTATATAAAAAGCTAAGGAAGAAATCAAGAACCATATTAGTCAGATATAAATTATGGAAATGCAGGAAAAAGAACAACTTCAAAAATTACAACCAACAAAGCATAACCTCGAAACTATTAAGCTCAACAATGCAGCACTGAAATTAATTTTGGTTGAAGAAGACCCTCATATAAATCTCAATGAAGCAATATATGCATCAGCAATATTAGCAACCAAAAATTAAGCATCAAATTAAAAACAAAGCAGTCTCGCAGACATGAAGATGCACCTTAGAAAAGAAAAATAGTAAAAGAAATCGAACAACTTAAAAGTGAATTATAAGTACTCGATGAACTGACAAGAAGAATAAATATAAGAACTAGAAAAGGCAGCAGAAATTATAACATTATAAGCAAATAAATTATAACATTAGAAATGAAAATGAAGTCCTATCAATTAAGGAAAAGATAAAGCAAACAATACAACTGATAGCTCAAAGTATAAGACGATATGAGAAAAGATCAAGATTCTACAGACAAAACAAGGTTTTTCAAACCGATGCAAAGAAATTTTACAGGAAAATAGGTAAAAAAAGAATTAGAGCGACAGTCTCCCCCAAAATGGAGGAAGTTATACAGTTCTGGGAAAAATATCGACTTGGCCTAAAGAACATAACAAAGAAGCAGACTGAATTGCGCAAGAGATAGAACGAATGGAAAATAAACCAGAACAGACATGGGCTTGAATAACAGAAGAAGATGTTAAATATGCACTGAAAAAAAGACACAAATGGAAATTTCCTGGAATCGATAAAATTTCTAACTTTTGGCTATATTTCTTAATGACAGCACATAAAAAACTAGCCAATGAACTTCAAGAAACAGTTAACGATCCAACTAAAATTCTTTCATGAATGACCAAAGGAATTACATTTCTTCTACCTAAGAATAGTGACACAAATAACCCGAAAAACTAAAGACCAGTTACATGCCTTCCAATAACATGCAAACTATTAACATCTATTTTAACAAAGCAGACATATTTCTTCTTGGAAAAATTGATATATTACCGCTTGAACAAAAAGATTGCAGACGTGGCTGTTACGGACGTAAAGACCAATTGCTTATTAACAGGGTAATCCTGAAAAACTGTTACAATACAAAGAAAATCTTAGTACTGCCTGGATAGATTATCGTAAGGCATTCGATACTGCACCACATTTCTGTATCCTAAAGACGTTAAATATATACAAGATATCACCCGTCATCATCAATTTCATCAAACAATGCATGTCGATATGGAAACCTCAATCATATAAATGGAACCTATAAGTCTTGTAAAATAAACAACAGAATTATGTTTCAATGTGACTCTTTGTCTCACTTACTATTCTGTATATCATTAATAGCACTAACCAGTCAACTAAACAGGATATAATATAAAACGGCCCAAATGAAAATAAGCCATCTATTTTACATGGATGACTTAGAGTTGTATCCTAAGAATGATAACGAGCTGGAAGATCTTCTTCTAACTGTAAAATGCTTCAGCCAAGATGCTGAAATGAAATTTAATTTGAATAAATGTGCTACAGTTTTACGAGGATCGCTACAAAAAACATCGTCAATTAGCTTAGACCCTGCTGTAACAATAAAAGTATTAAAGCCAGTAGAAGCGTAAATGAGAGTGAATTAATTCACCATAAAAAAGCAGGAAATAGTGCGAAAAGAGTACTATAGAAGGCTACGACTGATATTAAAAAACTCGTTCGAATCTTCAGAACAGAATTATGGCCATTAATAGCCTTGCTGTCCCAGTTGTCCAATATAGTTTCAACATCTTAAACTGGACTCTAAACGACATCAGGCGAATGAATTCTAAAGCAAGAAAGCTTCTTTCTAAGCATGAGATACATCATCCAAAGGCTGATGTAGACCGTCTATACATAGCCCGTAAAGAAGGTGAAAGAGGTCTTATTCCGCTAGAATTGTCATACACGACAACAACTATTATCTTTCTAACAAACATAGAAACAACAAAAGACTGGATGATACAATTAGTCAAACAACATGAAAACAAAAGGGAAAATATTCAATGAAAGCAAACCATAAATACAAACAATAATTACATGTAGAGTATTCTGTAGTGAAGGATAAAGCTATTGAACATATGAAACAACATTGGCAAGATAAACCTATGCATGGCGAATATCAGTAATATGCAAATAAAGCTGATTCTGATAAAGATAACATCACTGTTTACGAGCATCTTGGTTAATAGTTGAAACTGAAGGCTTTATTCTTGCAACGCAAGATTAGAGTCTTTTTAGGCAAATATCATACATAATAATGTGGAGCCAAAATGCTGTGGCTATTGATCATTCAATCTCAAGATGTTTTGTAATTAACCCAAATGAATATATAAATCGTCAGGATAGAGTCGGGCAATATTTACACTGGTTAATGTACAAACACTTTGGAAAAGAAATTAACAAACTCCGGTAAGAAAATAACGCAACACCAGTTAGGAAAAACATTTTTTATGGAATTACGTCATATTTACAAAACCGAATAATAGAAACAAATAGGCCGGGCGTAACTGTTTAAAACTTAAAAGAAAAAACAAACTTGCCTCCTAATTGATATGGTTTTCCAGTGGTTATAGAAAAACTAATTTGAAAATCTATTGAAGTATAAAGACCTGGATAGCGAAATAGATATAATGTGGACATTGTAAACAAAAATAGAATCAGTCATGGGGGTGCGCTTGGAATGATTAAAAAGGAGTACAGCAACACATTGAAAACATCCCCGGAAATCATAGCTTAAGAAAGAATTTTCAAAAAATGTCCACACTAAGAATAACTTTGACTATAAAATAATTAATAAAAGCTGCTATGGAAATAAAAAATCTATGTTGTATTTACAAAAATATACAAACTTCAACACGTGTTAGTCAATTCAGGAATACTCGGGATACTGTTAGTAGGAATCAATATATATGATCTTGTAGTGAAAAAGTTCATACGGTAATGAATCTATATTCTTACTGACCAACTAGTGGCGGTTAAACTATTCAACTCAACCACCTTTTACGACTGACAATCGCTATATTTAGCTGTCCCTCCCACTAAGGGCAACATGTAACACATGGTCAGTTATGAGTGGGAATTTCCGAGCTATATGGCCCGGCCAAAAAATACCTGTCTATTTTTCCCCAGTCGTGCTTCTACCCTTCGGCGGAACCACAACTGGGTTAGTGCTCTCTGCTCGGAAGCAGAGAGCGCCCTCTGTCCGAAGGCAGAGAGGTGACAGTGAGAAATGTCGTCGCAGCGAGAAAACGCTTGGGCAATCACTATATTTAGTTGTCCCTTCCAGTAAGGCCAACATGTGACACATTGTCAGTTTATGACTGGGAATTTCCGGGCGATATGGCCCGGTCAAAAAATGTCTGTCTATTTTTGCCCAGTCGTGCTTCTACCCTTCGGCGGAACCACGACTGGGTTATTGCTCTCTGCTCGGAGCTGACGGTGAGAAATGCCGCCGCAGCGAGCAAACGCTTTGGCAATCACTATATTTACTAGCCTTCCCACGCAAGGCCGGATGTGACACATGGTCATTTTAAAGTGGGTATTCCCGGCCATATAGCCAGGCCAAAAAATGTCTGTCTATTTTTACCGAGTCGTGGTTCTACCATTCGGCGGAACCACGACTGGGTTTGTGCTCTCTGCTCGGAAGCAGAGAGCGCCCTCTGCCCGAAGGCAGAGAGATGACAGTGAGAAATGCCGTCGCAGCGAAAAACGCTTTGACAATCACTGTATTTACTAGCCTTCCCACGCAAGGCCGGATGTGACACATGGTCATTTTAAAGTGGGTAATCCCGGCCATATAGCCGGGCCAAAAAAATGTCTGTCTATTTTTACCGAGTCGTGGTTCTACCCTTCGGCGGAACCACGACTGGGTTTGTGCTCTCTGCTCGGAAGCAGAGAGCGCCCTCTGCCCGAAGGCAGATAGCTGACAGTGAGAAATGCCGTCGCAGCGAGCAAACGCTTTGACAATCACTGTATTTACTAGCCTTCCCACGCAAGGCCGGATGTGACACATGGTCATTTTAAAGTGGGTATTCCCGGCCATATAGCCGGGCCAAAAAATGTCTGTCTATTTTTACCGAGTCGTGGTTCTACCCTTCGGCGGAACCACGACTGGGTTTGTGCTCTCTGCTCGGAAGCAGAGAGCGCCCTCTGCCCGAAGGCAGATAGCTGACAGTGAGAAATGCCGTCGCAGCGAGCAAACGCTTTGACAATCACTAACGTACCCAGTATAAACAAGACTACATGTACACATCAGGCGAGTCCATTCTTATGTGTAAAAGGGGTGATAACAAACAAGTAGATTTAGGTAAAGAAATCAGAAAATGTTGCCATAACAACACACCCCTCGTTGCAATACATCTTCCTTCAGACTTGGTAGGTTGTTTGACTATAGAAGTAATGGAACGATGATGAAAATGATTATAATAGTATTAATGATGATAATAATAATGACAATAATAAAAATAATTATAATAAATACTTTCCAGGGAATGAAAAAAAATAGTGTGAAACTCTTAAAATAATATTCTAAAGAAATTCGGGCTTAAAGCAATACGCTAAAGAAATTTAATGAAAAAGCTTTTCAATATTTCAATCAATGACACTTTTCAAGATCAATGAGTCGAAAAATTACGAAATTGATCTGTAATTTGCATTTCCGCAAAAACCAAAGAAACAAAACAAACAGTTTAGACAAACAAATTAATTGAATAAATTAATTCATTAAAGGTTATATATTGAATAATGCCAGAATATTCAAAGAGTAAAACAATGATATATTTGTTATTTAATTGTTTTCTGCAAATAACGAACTAATTGAGTATTCGCTGATTATGTAGCTTCTTATTATATTGATTCGGAAATATAGAATATATACCAAACTTCATATATATATATATATATATATATATATATGCGGTGTAGATAAAGAAGAATCAAAAGTAGTATCCTGTAGATATAGTAGTAGGATAACTCTCTAAGAGAGCTCTTAATATATATTGTATATAAATACATATAGAGCAAATATAAGAAGAATTAAGACAGACACGTTATTTCCTGGTAAATCTGGAGTAGATGCCTATTTCAGGCGAATTCTGTGCACTTTGTATTTGGCTTTTCCAAAAAGTGAAATGGTTCTGCATAAACCTTCACAAATATAATCGAAAGATATGTGTAGATAGTCTGGCTTTTTGTTGATTGATTTTGATACGTTGAAAACCAAGAGAGAATTCTATTCAAATATAGAACTATCTACAGATAGTGGTAAGATAACTCTCTCAGAGGGCTCTAAATATATATGTATATAAATATACATAGACCAAATATAGATACGTTATTTCATGGTAAATCTGGAGTATATGCCTAATTCAGGCGAATCATCATCACCTTCCGTCTTTAGTGTACGAATTCGTGTAAAATCTTTTGTACAATATATTTCTAACTTTTGGCTATATTTTTTAAATACGAAAGCTGATGATGGTTCGCCTGAAATAGGCCACACTTCCGATTTGCCATGAAATGAAGTGTCTGCCTTAATTTTTCTTTATATATATATATATATATATATATATATATATATATATATATATATATATATATATACATACACATATATAAAGTAACATCCTTGTTAAAATTGAATAGGTTAGTTTTATCAAGACAAATGCGAGTTTCTTTCGTCTGGATAAATCTAACTTACTCATTTTTGTAAAACAATTTAGTCTGAAATATTTTTTAATTTTCAATAATTAAGTTATCACCAATGGATTTGTAAATACGTCTAATTTATTTTCACAAACACACACACACACACACACACACACACACACACACACACATATATATATATATATATAGATAGATAGATAGATAGATAGATAGATAGATAGATAGATAGATATATGAGGAGTGTACGTAGGAAAAAAATCAAAGGAACATCCGATGAAACGGAAATGTATAAATACATTTTGAAAAATAAAAAAAATTACTAAGTTATAATTTATAATTATATAGGGAAACATGATATAATATGTAAAACATGCAGGTGTCAGTTTAGTTAAAGTTAACAAGACGGTGTGGATTAAAATTAAAAAAAGAAATTAGGCTACTGCAAATAAACAAGCGGCAGTGAAATTCATGTTTATCTTTGATTTCTTATTATAATTTTTATGGTGCATAAAATATTGAACATTGATCGGTGATGGTGTACCCATCACCTACACAAGCGAACATCAATTCTAATTTTTCAATAAATAGAGCCATTAGGACAAAATAAAACCAAGCATATATTCTATAGTAAGCAAAAAAAAAATGATAGAAAAACTGGATATTTACACGCTAAAGGTTAACGTTTCCAACTTTTAAAATCACGTGAAATGGCAAAATATCTATTGATTTACTTTTAATACAAGAAAATACTTTGGACACGGTGAATTATCGACTATTGGATACAGCTAGATCAATCAAATAGAAAGACATGAAAGGCAAGATATTTACTGATGTAGACAGACAGTGTTTGTAGACTTTTTCTAAAAATGATGTTGAAGACATTGTCAAAAAGTCAAGAAATTATAACTAAAGTGTTTAGATCAATATGCGGATTAAAACGCAAAATAAATAAAAAAATGTGATTAGATTCTCTTTGAGAAAGCCATATGTCTAACACTATTTCTTGAAAGACACATTGTTGCTTGTTCATGATCACTCTTATACCAACGATGAATACTTACGCTATCAGAATATCCTTCTCATTTTCAGTATATTAACTTAAATTAAAAAAAATTGGTGTCTTTTTATCAGTGAATTCATTTGAGATGTGGTAATGAATGCTTAAACTACCAGTAACGATCTCCACACACACGATCCTCACCATAAGAATTAATTGACAAGTTTGGCTTTAACGTGATAAATAAGAAAACATTTTATTTTTACATCGTTATTGTTTTTGAGGATATAAGTTAAAGATTGATTTCTGCTTAAAATCTTAGAGAAGAAGGACCATTCCTGTCATTATTGAAACCATTATGTTACAGTTTTATAAAATTTAAAATTACTGAAACTTTCCAAATTTTATGTGGACATAATTTCTGGGACAATCACATAATTACTAAATGATCGTGCCATCAAATACGGTGTTCATTTACTTAAAAATTCATTTCACAAAATGCAGCGAAGTATCTGTAATGTGGTTGATGCCAACTTAGCTGACCACCTGCAGTCACTCTCTCACCGGCGTGACGTGGCTTCCCTGTGCTTCTTCTATAAATACTTTCATGGCTTCTGCTATGATGAACTTAAATCACTGGTGCCCACCAGGTGTGAATTTGCACGAGAGACTAGATTGGCAACTAGGTCCTACCTTTTTACTGTGAAACCGATGAAATGTAACCGCAATTTCTACTCCAACAGCTTCTTTTCTCGAACTTCCCGCGTGTGGAATTCCCTTCCGCATGCTTGCTTCCCTGACGGCTACCACCTCCAGGAGTTTAAATGTAGGGTCAATAGACACCTCCTAACACACTAACTCACACCCATTCTCTCCAACTCTCTCCCTATGTACATCCTAACTCGTCTATCACCCTCCTTCTGACATTGTCTATACCCAATCGCTCTATGTAACCCCCTGCGCTATAGTGGCAGTGGAATGCCTTGCTTGGGGTGACATGATTAAAAAAAATTATACTGAACAATTTAGAATATTTGAAAATGTTAATTGATTCGGTTTCTTTCAATGTGATTTAAAGATAGAAAATATTTTTCAATTGTAAAATTGTTTTTGATAATAATTATGAATAGATACAAATTTTACTTACTGACAGATAGCATGCTGTAAACTAGGTAGATTCATAACATTTTTTAGGGTATTTAGCATAAGGGAAATATAATTAACACAAATACAGTCGGAATTCGGCTATCTGATTAACAAATCACTTGCCTATCCAAGCTTACAGTACCTGCTATTTTCATAGTTGTTGACCATTTATGTATCATCGTTAAAACAATAGTTTTTGTTAATTTGCCATATTTTATAAATGGATTTAATAAGAACAGGAAGTATTCAATGCAGTGTGTCCCGTCATAACGATATCAATACCTTACCATTTGCTGAACACGTTTAAATGTAATATCTATGAGGCTTAATTTAATATAACGTTTTAAGAAATTTAACGCATTTTAAAAATTTTGTAGAAAAATTACGTTTTTGTTTTTTTATTCTCGATCTAAAAGCTGTAACATTTCACTATACCATTTTTAGCAATAAATTTTATTCTCGTCGCAATATATATAATTACATTAGATTTCGTTGGACGAAAGTCTGTAACTATATTTAAGTCCATTTCAAAGACAATATTCATATATTGTTACATAGATTTATTCAACGTGTTCAGTCAGTTAAGTGCCATACATGATACACGCTTGGACGATCATGTCTCGAAAGAGACATGACTGACTGGGCAGAAGCTTATCCCGCAGTAGGTTGCCATTGCTTTCTGCGGAAGACTGGTTACCAGCCAAGGCTATAGAACCCAATCTGTCCTGTTATCTAACCCATAACTGGAAGGAAGAAACGGATTAATACTTTTCCCAATGGTATTTGCGCGTAAATGAATGTAATGAATTCAGCTAGAATTCGAACCTTGCTCCCCGATTTCTCGTTCCGAACCGATATCCACTGGACCACAACGCACATGTTACTTTGTCTAATTTCCGCTAAATTTGATGCAGTTTCATCGTTGCATCTTCACTGAAGGTGGCGTCTTTCTGTATGATCAACTGGCCTAACTAGTTTACACAGTTTTCAGGAGAGTGCATTTCTTCACATTAAAACAATGTAGGGACCGAAATAAGTGATTATCCAAAAGGGCCATATCAGATTAATAGGATACTGGGCATGAAGATATCTCAGCTTAACATTGCAATTTCCTGACAAGTCTTCAAGCAGACGTGATGTCTAGCGTTTTCCCGATAAAAGACTACATTCTTCCGATTCATCAAAATTTGATTTTGCAAAAACATCTTAATACACAATGCCATTCCTATCTATACAAGATAGCAATCATTAGCGCCTACGCAAAGAAAAAAATAAGCTTGTTAATAGTTTTTCAGCTGCTGATTTTTGTAAACAATCTACTTTTTATTGCTTTTGATCATTCATTTAGAAAATGGATCTTTTTTGTTGACTTTGAGCAGAGAAGTCATCAAGGAAATGTGGTCCATTAATTTTTATCCATTACATCGTAGAGCACATAAACTTATTTGTGTTTTGTTTATCTTGGTGATTTTAAATACAAAACAATATGGATTATTTTTTAATCAACGATGATGCTGGAAAGCTGACAGTCTTCCAAATGAAAATATTCCACTTCTGAGTAAAGCCAGCTCTTTATGAAAATATCTTATGCTATGGCACCAAGCTTCCATCATACGCCATTTTTAATCATTGTTCTGAGAAAGCTGAAATTTAAATATTCCAACTGGATATTATTTGTCTAAAGTTGTTACTTTATTTAGTAATAACAATGCATATTTTAAAACCCGTTTAATACATATTAAATTAAAAGAAAAGAAAACTTTAAAACAACTCCTATTATGATGTCTAGTTGCAGAAAATCTAAAAAACATCACTATTGAAAAAAAAAACATTATCGTTAAATTTAAACTTACTTGAATAAAATGAATATATTTATTATCTATATAATTATTAAATTTAATTATATATATATATATATATATATATATATATATATATATATATATATATATATATTAATTCAGATACTTTAATCCAAGGGAAAAAAGCAGGAAGGTAAATTCCAAAAACCCGATCCTAATTAATATTAAAAATTTTATTTTAATATTAAAAATTTTAAGTTACAATTCTCTTTCCTTTTTTTGCGAATCCAGACGATGTTAATTTTTTCTTTTCTTGTTTATTTGATTTTATTTTGTTTTATCTATTTCTTTTTTTCTTTTTCTTTTTTCTTTTTTCTTTTCTTTTTTTAATTTCTTTGAAAATCTATTTAAGAAGGAAAATTAGACTGCTTTTACTCCAGTTTCTGAAAGGGTTTTTCTGTTGCTGAGGTGATGTGTTAGCCCCCGTGGGGATTTTTCATATCGAAATGGTCATTCAACATCATTGAATTAATTCCTTTTTTAATTTATATATATATATATATATATATATATATATATATATATATATATATATATGTATGTATGTATGTGTGTGTGTGTGTGTGTGTTATATAAAGTGTGTGATGAGTAAATTACCGATATCTTATATTTAAAATTTCATGCATACGCGTTAATAATTTTGATTTTGTCCACTGCATTATATAATCGGGTCAGTAGGGCAACGACTGTGAGAAAAAAGCACCATGACAAAATTCACTCAGATAGAAATTTGGAAATGGCTTTCCATAACGCTTAATCTTTTGAAATTTTTCAAATTTTAATCCATAAAATGAGAGATGGAAAGAGACATAGAATGCTTCCAGAAATGTATAGACACTTTAGGAAAGGAAAAGGGATTTTCAGAGTTTTAGCAAATTGCAGTAACACTGCTGATTATAGTGCGATATTTCCGCAACAGCCAGCATTATTTTGGTACTGTTTTTAGACATTAAATTTGACTATGCATGTGCAGCAATCCAAGTGGACAGATCAGCCAACTTTGCCCAAGGTGATTAAATGTAATGCTTCATGCATGTATCTTGATTTATAGAAACGTTTTATTTTCTATCACAGTCAATGCATTGCGGCCGTGTTCATAGTTGATATTAGTGAGTGTTGGATTTTTTGGTTTTGAGTAATAATGCTTCCATTAATTTTACCCTCTTTTACAACTGGATGAGGCGATTATAATTACGGAGATGTTACGGAGAAATACATATACAAAAAGTCTGTAGATTCAGTTGAAAGTAATAAAAAAATTATACCATAATGAACGTATAGCCAAAATCTCTTGGATAATTAAAAAATTCGGACTATTCTTATATGATCTATGTACTGAAATGAAAAAATATAAGATCATATAAAATATTATAGAAAAATCCTAAGCACGTTGTCTGTCATGGTTAATAGAAATTCCGTAATATATATATATATATATATATATATATATATATATATATATATATATATATATATATATATAACCAGCACGTGGCCAGAACGTTGGTTTTTCGGGTTCGAATCACACCCTGGTCGATATATCAGGAAAATGACATATCAGTCTGAAGGAGGGGCGATCCCAATTAGTGGCAACTTTGGATAGTACCTGAAAACCATACTAGGGTTTGATGGTTTTGCTAGCTGGAAGTCACAAGTCATCGGGATAGAGGGTTTGAGCGTCTTGGCTTTATTCACACTGTTGTTGCAGAGCTATGATATAACTGGACATTTGTTTGACCTAATCAAGCCCTTCCTCTCTAATCGCACATTGAAGGTGGTATTAAACGGACATGCCGCCCAGAACTACCATACGAACGCGAGTGTCCCTAAAGGCTCTATCCTAGGTCGTACACTCTTTCTGATACACATTAATGATCTCCCCGATGAAATAAGATCCCAAGTAGGTATGTACGCCGATGACATCACAGTTTACTCTCGCCTCGATCAAAAATCTGGTGTGGGCGACAAAGCATACCTCGCCGGAGAGCTTAAAAAGAACCTCCAATCCGTAGTGGACTGGGGTAAGAAATGGCCCGTAAATTTTAATGTTCCCAAAATGAAGCTGATATCAATTAAGCATCACAGACATTCGCACCTACCTCCCATTAGCATGGAACAGGCTTGCCTCCCAGAGAGTAAAACACTACGCCTACTTGGCCTCACATTCTCAGGGGACCTAAGTGGAATGACTATATCGAATCCATTGCTAAATCCGCTCGTCTCTTCTTTCTGTGCAATTTCCGGAGTTTTTTCCGTGTGAATCTATCCTGCATATATATAAATCTACCATCCCCCCGTGCATTGAATACTGCTACCACATCTGGTCGGGTGCCGCTGCTGTTTTCCTCGGGGTTCTTGACAAAATACAACGGAGAGTCTTTAATGTGATCGATACCGACTTGGCAGACCGGCTGGAGTCACTCTCTCACCGGCTTGACGTGGCTTCCCTGTGCCTCTTCTATAAATACTTTCACGGCCTTTTCATGATGAACTTATATCACTGGTGCTCCCTAGGTACGAATTTGCATGAGATACTAGATTAGCAACTAGGTCTCACCCTTTTACAGTGAAACCGATAAAATGTAACAGCAATTCCTACTCCAAAAAACTTTCTTTTCGCACTTCCCGCCTGTGGGAAACCCTTCCACATGCCTGCTTTCCCGACAGCTACAATCTCTAGGAGTTCAAATGTAAGGTCAATAGACACCTCCTAACACACTAACTCGCATCCATTCTCTCAAACACTCTTCCCACCTACCCAACCCTCATCCTCAGTATCCCTACCCCTCTATCACCCTCCTTCTGACAATTCCTATATCTAACTATTCTTTCTCATCACCTTCCCCTATGTAACCCCTTGCGCAGTAGTGGCAGTGGAATGCCTTGCCTGGAGTGAAATGATTAAAAGGATAAAGCGTACTCTCCCAGAAACTGTAACTATATTCTGCTTAGTATAGTTGCAGTATAAACCACAAATTGGTTGTGTGAGATAAAAAGAATAAAAAATGATTAGCATGTTGGTGTAAATATAAAAAATAGACTGAACTAAATTAGGCACACAAGATAACTGCCGCTGAGATTTGTAGACGCGACATCTAAATAATACCAATGTATTCAGATTTGAATACATCAGTGTGGTGGGTATTTAAGTAACCAAGATATGTTTTGTGTCGCAAACAGAAAATATGAAATACTTTCATTTATAGAAGAAAACAAGAATAGTCTCGTTAATGATAATAAAAAATAATTCATTTCGAACTTCTTATATGACAGCGAAAACAACAGGCAACACAAATGTAGTTTTACAGATACTGAGAAAACCATGGACGGAATGAGTTGCAGCAAGAAAGTCTCAATAAACGGTAAAGAAAACTCATACTGATTATGATGCAAAAAAGAGGAAGTTCTTTGGACACATATTGAGGGTATTCAAAATAACACCGACGGGGCACAATAAGAGCAAGAGAGATACTTGACGGTACTAACAAAATGATTTTGCCTGAATTAATGTTGATGCGAGCAAGTAGACCTTAGCAAAGTGAGGTAAACTATTAAGACACACTCAAGATAGGAAGTTGCAGCTATCCATTATCACCTATCTCTTGAAATGAAGCGGGACATAGACAAAGAAAAATTAAGCGCCAATGTTAAATTTCTGTGGCATCTTAGTACAATAAAATGTTTGAAAATGTATTGATTATTCGCTTTACGTCTGCCATTGTCTTTTAAAATTTTTACTTATGACGTCA
Source organism: Ascarosepion bandense (assembly GCA_037127315.1). Taxonomy (NCBI): domain Eukaryota; kingdom Metazoa; phylum Mollusca; class Cephalopoda; order Sepiida; family Sepiidae; genus Ascarosepion; species Ascarosepion bandense. The sequence continues at coordinate 4,228,784 of JBBBDQ010001810.1, forward strand.
TATTTAAACGCTAAATGGTAATTTTTCGTATGATTACAAAAGATTTCTTTTATAATTACGGCAGAGATATTCGAAAATACTTTCGAACATGTTTCATTATGCAATGAAAATTATTTTGCTACTGGTATTTGTATATGACTTTTAAATTTGAAAAAAAAAATTCCTAAAATCGAATCGGAAGACATGTCATCAACAGCACTAAGGACGATACATTTCCGTTATCTATCTATCTATCTATCTATCTTGGTCTGTTCATATCTATCTATCTATCTATCTATCTATCTATCTATCTATCTATCTATCCTGCTTTTTTTTGCACTGTATATTTCTGACAATGTAATGAACTTCTTTTAAATCAATTTACGCAGGATCACCGAAGTTAAGCAACGTCGACCCTGGTCACTATTTGGGAAGACGAGATGCTATAATCCAGGATGTGTGGGCTGATCTGAATAACGTTTCAAAATTGTTAATTGGGGAGCCATGTTCCAGTTTTAGTCGGATTTTTACACTCACTTAGGCGTAAATACTCTTGGAAACGGTATGCTTTAATTCTGGAATTTCTATAAAGAAACCATTATTACTTTTTAAATATTACATTCTAAAGAATTATGGCTTTAAATAGCCTACCAAAGAACTATAAATGATAAGACAGAAGGCAATCAAATCTATTTCAAGTGAAAACACAACTTTTTATCTTCCCATTTATCCATGCCTACTAAAGAAATGATAAGATATGTCAGAATGTATTAGAATGACCTCTCATAAAACCTTTTTAAACTTTTTAAAGAAACTTTTAAAGAGAAACTTTTTAAAGGTGCTGCCCTATTATGTCGTTTGCCGAAGAAAGTAACCTCAAGATTTTACATTCTGGTCAAACCAGCCACTGTAAGATTTGAACATGTTCATATATTAGATAATGAAGGTCGGTGTATGCCATAATTGCATCTACGTGTTGTCCACAAAATTTTCATTTCTTGAATACCGTTAGTCATTTATATTGAATAAATTTGTTAGATAATGTAAGTTGATGAATTACAACTTAACTCTTGTTGAGTTACTTAATATCAAACATAGGATTGAATGAGGAAAATTACAACGAATTAATAAATAACATATGTGAAAAGACTGTAATATAAAACCGGTTTGTACTTGAAACAAGTCATGGATTACACTTGAGGTAAAATATAAAATATTTGCTGTTCGTAACCGAAACTTCCTGTACCCACACGGAAAGGGACAAATATTTTGAAGAGTGTCTTATTCTTCCGCAGGGTCGCGTATTTCAAGCTCCGACGATTAGAAACATACACATACGCAAGCACGTTATAATATTTCCGTTCGAGTATTTATATTATTCGGTATATTGTCCTCTTCTTTGTTGCCATTTGTTAGGAATTTCGAACCGAAACCTTTATTACAATCACTGAAGTATATCATGCTCAGTTCTTGGTAAAGCCTCGATTAGAAGTCATCTCCCTCCATCCTTGCTAGTTACTTGTTCACCAATGCTGTAGACTGGTACTGAACTCACTTCTCTAAGAGTCAACACGGGAACTAACCAAACGTCTGTATCCACTGGGCTATGTGTCCTTAAGGATAGATCAATGTCATTTTCGTTCTTAAAATAAGAGAATTCTTTTGAAAAATGAAAGCAAATAATCGCTCGCAATTTTATTAAAAATTATCAACTATGGATAAAAATATCGCAGAACAATAGATGTCATTAAATGCTACAAGTTTTCTTTTTTTTTTTTTAATCATTTCACCCGAGCAAGGCGGAAACGTCACTGATGTGCAGGGGGTTACATAAATGTAAAAAGATTAATTAGAAAAGAGTGAGGAGTACAAACTAGTGAGAAAGGAACAATAGAAAGCAGGTGCGATGACAGATACATAGGTGGAGAGAAAGGGAAGATTATACAGGGGTGGAGAGAGAGCTAGAATCCAGTGGTTAGTAGATGAGTATTGACTTTGCATTTAAATTTCTGGAGGTTGTAGCCGTCAGGAAAGCAAGAATACGGGAGCGAGTTCCACAGGCGGGAAGTGCGAGAGAAGAAGCTGCAGGAGTAGAATTGTCGTCTGCATTTGGCTAACCTGACTGTGAATGGGTGGGACCCAGTTGCCAGTCTGGTTGCACGGGTAAACACCTGTTGAGTACCTATCACATTACAGACTCTCCTTTGGAGCTTGTCAAGAACACTGAGGAGAACGGCAGGGGCACCTGACCATAAATGGCAGCAGTACTCCATGCACGGACGGATGGTTGACTTGTATATATGCAGGATGGATTCAGGTGGAAAAAACATCCTGGATCGACATAGTGACCCAACCTTCTTAACAGTAGATTTTGCTATGGATTCAATATAGTGGTACTATTTTATTCCGGAAATTGATACATTCAAGACTTGCAAGCGAAAACATGATAGCTTCATGTTTCAAAGAAAAGACGAAGCGACAGACAGTAAAAAATACAAGAGATGCAAGCCTATATCAGTAATAGGAATTCATGGTCAGTGTCAAGGAACGCTCTGGATAACTGTAGAATTTTAAAACAGTTTAATTAGAGAAATATATTTAAAGGATAATGCAAAACAGGTAACTTGCATTATTATTAAATATGAAACCGTCAACTCATTTGGACGACACATTGGTAGGAAGCGACGATTCCTTTTAATAAGTGTGAAATCTCTTACTTTCCGATTCTTTCACAGATTTTTCTCTTGTTTTTCTTCTTTCTTTAGTATATCAATTTCTTATGCGATTATACATTCTTTGGAGGATAATAGCCCTCCAAACTTCCTTTCTTTTTTAGGAAGTTCATGTTCTGCCAATGATTTATATAAGCTCATAAGTATATTACTTACTATTTTCCGTGTTTTCTTGTGTTACTATGTTCTACTTATATCAAATTCTAGAATAAAACTAAAATTACAAAAATCCTTAAAGAATTTGTTGTATGAAAACCGCAATCGTTCTTTTATAATTAAATACACAATTTTGCTGAAAAGTGTTGAAATATCATTCGGATCCCGTTACAATAATTTATGACATAATGACGCCATGAGTTTATATGAATAGTTGTTTTCAACAAAATGCTAACTTAACCCAATATTACCCTGAGCTGTTCATAGAAGATTCGATGCCAGTATGATTTTTTGGAAGGGAATACATTATTGATGTGTTAAAATGTGTGACAATCATATATGTTGACATAGCTGGAGAGTAAGTTTTCTTCTTGAATGTAATATTAATTGCCTCCAATATGGAAAGCTGAAAAAAGGCTAAATAATTAATTAGTTTTTGATGCATTTTCCGACTACCGAATGATTTTTATTGCCAAATTTTAATTATTAATACATGACAATAGAATCAAACTTCAGAATAGCAGAGTGTTTTTTATGATATTTTACTTTGGAAATAAATTAAAAGTCTAAGGTATAAATATAAAAAAGAGATAAAAACGAGATAAAATATATTTAAGAAAATAGATATGTCTACTAGTGAATAAAGAAATGTGCTTAGCTTGACCAGCGAAGTGATTTTTTAAGCCCATCTTAGATGTGCCACAAAACTAAGAGTATGAAGCGCTCAGAGAGTTTCTGACTCCTTACTCAACTGTATTAACTCGAGCGAGACGCGCTTGGTAACTGTTACAGCACTTGGATGATTTCCAGCCTGACCAGAGTGGTGTTCTTTCTATAAAGTTTTATGATAGGAATATTTTCTAACTTGTCTCGGGCAGACAACTTGTTATTATCGCTTTGTATGACCGTATTATTCAGTTATTCTTACTATGCAGTGAAATTGAGGACTATCGTTGCTTAAAAGGAAAACTGTAAATTGAGCTAACATTGGTATCGAATTCTTTACATTCATTTCAAAGTTATTCGACACTTTATCAATAATGGCTTAAATAGCAAAGTCATCTCGACTTTAGACACCAGCCAGTATAAAAAATGGAAACTTCTTAATTTAAACAGTCTGAAGAAGGATGTACTTCGTCATGCTACTTGCCATATATACACCTCTGCTGCTACGGCCGCTATATATATATATATCTAAAGGTCGTGTCCTGAAGAATACTTTATTAACTTATCCATATGATAAACAGTGATTAGTTGAATTTTGATAGGAAATTTCTAGTTGTCAATGTTCATTCGATAGGATTAATATTCACGATCAACAAATAATGACATAACGATTAAAATACTTATACTTACAAGTATACATAGACACATACAGTTGCAGTGAAATGAGAAAACGAAAATGTTTCTTCGCAAATATTTATTTTTCATCACTCGATCCTTTTTGCGATTGGTCACAATTTTTCTACATAAAACACATACAGACACACATACATACACATACGTGCACACACATACACACATATATGCATGCATATATATATATATATATATATATATATATATATATATATATATATATATATATATATATATGTTATATTCATTTCCCGTAGGCGAGGAAAAACACGATTTCTAGGTACAAGTGATGACTTGTTTTAATTCGATTTATGTGAGGGAGAGTTGCGCATGGTCATCATCCTCCCTTCACATTCCATCTGGGTCCGGTGGCACCACATAAAAGAGACTTGCCGGAGACAGTCAGGGGTGCAGTGGCTGACCAACAGTGATATTTTTGTTTTCACTGTGCCCTGAATGCGCGCCACAGCGCTTAGGGTAGGCACATTTCTTTAATTATTCCAACAGGTTGCTACTAGCTGCTCTGGCAGACTGCTTGCAAGTCAAGGTTATAGAACCCAATCTGTCCTGTTATTTAACCCATAATTGAAGTGAAGGGACTGATTAATACCCTTCCGAAATGTATTTGCGCGGAAGTTGTTTGGAACGCTGATGTCGGAGTAAAGGGACGTGTTTTTTCATGGCTCTAAGAAAGTGATGTTAAGGAAAGTCTCGGACTGTTTTTTTTTATTATTATTTTTAACTTTCAGAAAACATTATATTTTTCTTGTTTATTATAATATGATAGTTTAGTTATGTTATGTTTATTTAGAGTATTTAATATACGTATTCTATGATTTTTGTATAATTTTTTGTACATGTTTACTTGTCTTTAGTCAGTATACGGTGAATAATTTTTAGTTTATTTCTAAGCGTAACATTTATTTATCTGTTGTTTTTACGAATGTGCTCGTAATTTTTGAAAGTAGTGAAAAACATTTTTTCCATTATTAGTTATATTCAAACAAAGTTTCTTTTATAACATTTAATATGAATTTTAAATGTTTACGTTTTCTTAATTTTTTTTATTTGCAATGTTACGTACTTCCAATTTTATTATAAACGCGTTCCGAGTTATAAAGTTATATTGTTTCATTTTTAATGCTAGTCAATTTGTTCTATATTTTACGGTTCAAATTTTTAAGTCCCACATTTAATTTCGTGTTGTTTATTCCGATTCCAATGTATATATATATATATATATATATATATATATATATATATATATATATATATATATACATATTGTTTTCTTTTGGTTGTTTTTTTTAATTTTGAGAATGTATTTGATTTACCTACTGTGCACATTTTATATTTTGTCCTTTTCATAGTAGTGGTTATATTATATATTAAAAGAATGAGTTAGCACTTTCAAAGGCATTTTGTTTATCTTGGGTTTTCCTTAACGGGCATTATGGGGGATAATGCATAACTATTGGTTTAGAAAGCTTTTTCCAACTTATATTAAGTTAAAACATTTTTTTCTTCTTTTTTTTTATTGGAGTAGATAGGCCCTTCTATCGTCCTGTTCACACTCCTCACTCTTTTATTGTACAGGAGGATATGCGCATCCCGTGTTTTCTGTTTACGAAGGGGTTCTCGTTTTATTTACCCCGGTTTTATTCCTACTGCTGTCGCAAGCTTTTTTCAGGTGTTTCTGGGTGGTGACAACGTCTCTTCACTCTGAGTGTACCGGGTTGGTAGTCTCCTGGTTGCTGCTTCCGACTGGAAATTAGGAGCCCGAACTCATTCGTAGCGACATGAGTGGCTACTCTGAACAACAGTTGAATAATACCGGTGTTATATGTCGTGCCATGTCGCGTATGGATGTGTATCCCTGCATGAACCTACGGTGGGAAACCCTTAGGCCACATTATTCTGAAGTCTGTGCCAGTTTCCCTCCCACACATGCTGCATACAGCGACCGACTGATTCTAATCTAGATCTTGTTCCTAATAAAACCTTCATGAATACACGCTATCATAAAAGCAAATCTAAACCAGCTAACTTAAAAACACCCCAACCCTCATCAAATCTCCTTTGCTGTCATACGAGCTATACACACCAACTTTTACATTGTCGAATCATTCCTCCAAGTAAACTCACCTGGACATTCTAGCCCGCTGTGAAACTAACCTAGATCCTTGATCCTTTTATTCCTCTCTTCTGATTCAATGTACCTGGTTACATTCCCCTCTTCAGAAAAGACTCCAAGTTCCACAGGCTAGGGCTTGGTGTTTACTTCAGTGAACACCTCCCTCTGGCTAGGGTGATCTCACTTGAATCCATAGATCATTCTTATATGTGTTTCCGTCTCTCCCTACTAGTTCTTCCTCTACTTCTTCCCCTCATCTTTCGACTGTTGCATTTATGAGAGCATCTCCAATAATATTGACAAGGCCATTTTCTCTCATCCGTCTGCCCATATATTTGTGTTTGGCGAATTTAAATCTCACCACGCCAAGTGGCTGCAAATGTCTCTCACAGATCTTGCTGTTATCCACACCATTAGTTTTTCAATCATTCAGTCCCTTACACGAGTGGTGGAGTTCCCCACTCGTTTCTCTGATAACCCAAACTGAGTTGGCACACTGCTGAATCTCTGTTTTATTTCATCCCTGTCAAGCAACTCTGCCCCCTCGGAGACTCTGATCATGCGGTGGTTTCCGTTAACATTTTCCTCCACTGCCTCTTCAGCCAAAGAACCTCAGACTAGCAGAATATCTTACTGTTACCAAAGAGCCGATTGGGAGTCATATCCCGATTTCCTGTGTGATGTCCCTTGGAACAAAGTCTTTAGACTTCCCGATGAAGACTGTGCGGATGAGGTCTCTTTTGGCGTTAAGGCTAGCATCGAAGCTTTGAGACTTGATTCCCACTCGTCCCCTTGGTTCTCCCCAGTTTGCTCGGCCAAAATCGTCCATCGAAATCACTTCTTCCAGCTTTATCGGAGTCACGCGTCGACTATAAAAGGCGTCTCTTTGCCTCTGCTCCTAATGAGTGCAAGAAGACACTTAAGGAAGCTAAGCTGCTGTTTTAAGCTAGATTGAAGCAGCGCATAGCATCCTGTAAGTTCGGTTTCAAAAACTACTAGAGGCTCTGTAAAAGTGTACTAAACTATAGCAAACCCTAAATCCGTCTCTAATCAACGAATCTAAGGTTTTATCTTATACAACAGACAAGGCTGAGTGCTTCACGCGCAGATTCTCCACCAACTTGTCACTGAAACTTCTGGAGTATCTGTACCCGATTTCCTACTCATAACTGAGGCCCGACTGAATGACATCCACATTATCCCCCTCGCTGGTCTCTAACATAATTTCAATGCTAAACCACCATAAATCTAGCGGCGAAGGCTACGGAATCCCAATTATTTTTCTGAAGAAGTGTTCGCCTGAAGTCTCCTTTGTTCTATCCAAACTCTATAACTACTGCCGCTCTTCTTCTTGATTTCCTGCCTGCAGGAAGGTATCCTCCGTGGTTCTAATATATAAAAACACTGGTGAACCCTCTGACCCCTCTAATTATCACCCTATCAGCCGCCTACCAAATTCTCTGAAAGTGTTCAAAGCCATCATCAACGCCTAGGTGGTTCAACATCTCACAGCCCACAGTCTCTTCTCTGATAAACAGTATGGTTTCTGCTTCACCAGGTCTACAGCTGATATGCTCAGACCATCACTGAATATATACACCAGGCTCTCGACAAGAACGACAAAGCCTGAACTGTAGCCCTAGATATCTGAAAAGCGTTTGACAGTCTGGCATGCTGGCCCTCTACGCAAGTTGCGAGGTTATGTTATAACTGGACAATTGTTTGACTTTATCCAGTCATTCGTTTCAGATCGCAGAATGAAGGTAATATTGAACGGACATGCCTCCTGATATTATAATACGAACGTGGGTGTCCTCAAGACTCTTTTCTAGGTCCTATGCTTTTCCTTATCTACATTAACGATCTCCCAGAATTAATAAGATCCTAAATAGGCATATACGCTGACGACACTAAGGTTCTCTCGCATCGATCAAAAACCTTCTGAGGCAGACAAAGCAAACCTCGCTGCAGAGCTTGAAAGCGATATCTAATCCGTGTCGGAAATGGGTAAGAAATGGCTCGTGAATTTTAATGCTTCCAGAAGAAAGCTGCTATTTTTTAACCATCATAGACAATCACTCCTACCTAACGTTTGTACGGATCAGGTTAGTCCCCCTGAATGCAAAACACTTCTTCTACTCGGTTTAACTCTCACAACAGACCTCATGTGGGATGACTATATAGAATCAATAGCTAAATTCGCTGCTAAGAAGTTCGGTTCTCTGTTTAAGGCCAGGAAGTTTTTTTGTCTGAAGCAATCCTGCACATATATAAATCTACCATCCTCCCGTGAATTGAATACTGCTGACATATCTGCTTGGGTCCTCATGCTATCCACCTAGGTGTCCTAGAAAAAATCCAGCGGAGAATCTGTAATGTGATAGATCCTGACTTGGTAGCTCAGATACAGTTCTTACCGGCGCAATATGGCTCCCCTGTGTCTCTTCTACAAATACTTTCACAGCTTCTGCTCCAATAAACTTAGCTTACTGGTGGCCTCTATATATAAATTTACTTGAGCAACAAGAATAGCAACTCGGTCCCACTGTGAAACCAATAAATTGTAAACGCAAATCTTACTCCAGCAGCTTATTTTCTCGCACTTCCCGCCTGTGGAAATCCCTTCCATTTACTTGCTTTCCCGACAGCTACAATCTCTAAGAATTTAAATGTAAAGTCAATAGTCATCTCCTATCTCACTAATCTGCATCCTCTCTCTCATGCTCATTTCTCCGTCTACTTCACTTTCATCAGTATTCTCATCCTTCACTTACCAGCTTCTTGAGAAACCCTATAACCTGACACTCTTTCTCATAACTTTCCTCCTATGTAACTCCCGTGAAAAACAGTGGCAGTCAAATACCTTTCTTGGGGCAATATGATAATAAAAAAAAGATAAAAAAAACTGACTGCAGGGCATTCAACCGGATTTCGATCTCGGCTCCTCGAGTTCTCTTTCAGAGAAATCTACTGCACCACAACGCACATCCATCATGTTATATATATATATATATATATATATAGATAGATAGATAGATAGATAGATAGATAGATAGATAGGATCTTTTTTAATCCGACATATTTTATCTCTTTAAACGTTATTTCCCGATGTTCGACAAATCTAATTAAAGATCATTTAGGCTCTCTGGCACAGTTCGAACCTGCGAAGTTTTGGGCGGAGCGAACTGTGTTTAAATCTGATACACACTGATTAACTGAGCTACAAAGAACCAGTTAGGGCCCTAATTTTACCTTTACTGAAATGTTTCGTCTTAGATAACCCGAAAGTTTCATATCTGCAAAATGTATTCGGAGGGTTTTTCCAAACGAGTATAGCGATAAGTTTACATTTATGCACACACACACACACACACACACACACACACACACACACACACACACACACACACATATATATATATATATATATATATATATATTCAAACATACACACCGTACTGTGGGCGCTAGAAGGTGTCGTCAGTGATGTCATCGCGAGGATCACTAGGGGTTTCGGGTCTTTTAACATCATACTCCCCTCACCACGCCGTTCCGACCAGAGATGATCAGCCTCCGGCCCACCCTAGATAAGCGCTTTCAGACACTGGAAAATTTAGAGGCGAACCGCACATGAGCTCGTCCAAAATATTAATTTAGACGCATAATTTTGGGGAATTTTAGCTTACAATTTGGAATCCAGGCACACTCTCTTTTGATCCATAACCAATTAGCTGTTCTTTACGCTGTTTCGGTTATGGACTTGAGTGCTTTATATATATATATATATATATATATATATATATATATATATATATATTAATACAAGTTTCATTGAATAATATAGACAAGTTCTGTCTATTTATTTTGTGTAAGATCCGTTCGTATGATCTGATTAGCTTGATAGTGTCATGGAAAGACGACAAGAAATCGTAATAATTGTTGATTTTTTTATCGGGTCTGAGCTTTCGGCTTACATACGCCATTATCAAAGGATGAACATTTAATATTCAGTGAACATAGAACATTTAAGTTTTTATTAACAGGGTGGAGTTATACAGAGAAAATTAGACAGGTCCATTTTTTGTGTCGCACATGGCTGTAGGCCGAGAAGGAATGTTGGTAGTGGGTTTTTGGTCAATTGAGTGTATACTGGTATAAGGGATTGGTCTGAGAACTGCTGCTACTATGGTGTAGGGGGTAAGTATAATAACTATGAACTCTCCCGTCGATTATAGGCATTGAAGTATGTTAGTGGAGGTGTCGAAATTTATTTTATTTAGGCTAGGTTTAAACTGTTTGATGGAGATAGCTTCTAGAATTTTAAGTTTTCGTTTATTATTTTCTTGTCTAAGTATATGTGTATTTTCAACAAGTGTTTTCCTAAGAAGTGTATATTGGTAGCCGTGGTGTTTTAAATGTCGGAATATGTTAGAATTTTCATTTAAGTTCTATGTAAGTCTCCGCGAAATCGAGTTAGTAGTATGTCCAATGTAGGTATTATTTAGTTTGTTAGAGATACATTCTCGAAAGGGGCATTTAAATTTATACACTACATTGTTTTTTGGCAAATCGATAACGGTGGGGGAGGGGTCGTTGCGGACGATTGAGTTGGATGTTGTGGATTTAGCGTAATATATGATAAATTTAATTATTTTGTTGGGGACTGTCGGATAGATATTAGTGTTTATGAGTTTTTTAGGATATATATATATATATATATATATATATATTGGGTTTACTACAATCTCTTGACTCACTTAGGAAACAGAAAAAACAGCCAAATTTTATAGAGCAACACCAACATTTATATTTAAAAATAAATTCCATCATTATCAATGATCTTCTGTCAGCGCTCAGCCAAGTATGTCCCATAAAACACCTTAAACATGCTTAATCGCTGGTTGCAGATGAATTGGGCTATTAAGCGGTATAAGCCATTGAGACGATTTGGGACTGAATGGTGGATGTGGAAGTATATAAACACGGTCTATCTGTTTGAATATCTGTTGGCTAAGTGTGTCCTCAAACTAGAAAAAATCGATGTCACAAAACTTGAGTAGGCTAGTTTCCTTTGTTTCTTTTTTCTCAGAGAAAGTAAGTTATAAATTATAACCAAAATGTTTGTTAAATGAGTGCTCTCATGATAGGTTCTTGAAACTTGTATTCAATGAACCCTGGTTAAACTCAAGATAAACAATTTCGTAAGACATGCATTCGTTTAGTCTTTACATCGTTGTGAAGTAAACATGGGTTTAGACTTAACAGTTTAGCCTTTGGTAAGATCCGTCAATGAGAGAGAATTCTCTGAAATAAAACGTGGAGAAGGCAAAGGAAAGAATTCAATATATTTTTCAAGATCAAGAATCAATTAAAAACCCCAGCAATGAAAAAAATTCGAATATGTAGAGGGAGCCATGCTTAAATATATCCAGGAGCGATGGACTATTTAGGAAAAGACGGGGACAAATTATTTCCTAACTGATCTTCAATTACAATCGCAATAGTTTTGTAAATATACCTGACATTATATATATCAAACCAAACGAAGAAATTATCCTAGAGCCAAATGCTTATCCTTCTGATTAATATTAATTGGTCCTTGGTTTATATATGTATGATACAATGTAACAATAGGGACATGTTCTAATGGTTTACAAAGGGTTTTTTATGATTTAACTATTCCTCAGGAATAAGGTTTGGTACATGAATCGCTATGTTAAACCTTATTATACAGACAGACACAGAATTATAACGAACAAGAGAAAATATAAACCCCAAAGAGCCTAGAAGTTAACTTAAAATCTTTAGGGGATTTATTTCATTATATATGAGCAAAAATATTCTCATAGATTTGTCCAATGCAACACATAACACAGCGGCACACAGACACATACACATACATATATGTTGTATTTAAAAGTGTTCGAAACAATTATATTTTAGAACATTTCATTATATTTAATTTGGAAATGAATTATTTCCGCAGCTTTCGTTATCATCAGATGACTTACAATAACTCTATTGCAAATAGGATTATTGTAAATCTCCTGAAGATACCGAAAGTTTGAAATTTCTTCATTTTCTTCTTCTATGTGCCTTGTTATTTCAGGATGTAGCCGCTCATGTCTTTCCATGTGTTTCTATAACTCGTGGCTATTATAAAGTTTTCTCGTGTTACACCACGCAACTCCCGCTCTGCCATCCACCTGCTAATGCCCGTCAAGTATGTTACACGCTGCTCTCTCCTGTCTTTCTTTCCCTCTATCTGGCCTGTTAGAATCAGATTCTCGAAGCACTACTTTCCAAATTATATATATATATATATATATATATATATATATATAAACACAAACTCATGTTTCGATAAACCGTCGGCGTATCTACGTGGAAGGAAAAAAATGGTTTGTAAAAAAAGAAAGAGCTAAGCACATGAACATCAGCCAAAGGGATTCGGACCGAGCCAGCACGTAGCCCAAAGATAAAACCCGAGACGATTAATCAACTAACAAAAAAGTGCTCAAAACTTAAGGAGAGCAGAATAAGTAAAGTAAACCTAGTGAACCAACAAACCTACCAAGTTTTCACCTAAGCGGACGATCCTAGACGATCACCTTAGGTGAAACCTTGGTAGGTTTGTTGGCTCACTAGGTTTACTGTACTTTTATATATACATTCTTCCGTATTCATTGGTTTCACCTTGATTCTTTCATAGGGGCTGCCTTTGAGTAATGGATTAGAGCACTCTGGCTATTAGGCGGGTATAATAACTATATACACACTAAAAGTCTGCCTTCTTCTACCGAACGCCCATAGCCCAGAGGTAGAATCGCCGACTGACGCCAATTCGGTGGGGTTTCAATCCTTGGTTAAAACAGTGTTTTCTGCTCGCCATCAGCATGGAATAAACTACCTGAAGTGAAACGACTTCATTGAATGAATAGCTAAATATACTGTGAGTCCTTCGTGTACGGTTTGTACAGCTCATTGCTCACGTCGAATGTAACATCTAAGAAATTTACAAATTTAGAATTAGTTATGGTTATAATATTATAATAGTGCCATTTTTAAAACAAATATTAGATTCTTTCTGAGCTTATCCGTATTTTTTTGTGGATTAGTTTTGCAGAAGGGCATCTGTCAATTGTCTAGGTAAGGTCCTCTGAAATTTGAATTTTGAAATATATTAACTGATTGTTGCATAACGCGTGAAACTTAAATTCCTTCCATCAACGTAGGACAATATGTATATTTATTAATATATATATATATATATATGTGTGTGTGTGTGTGTGTGTGTGTGTGTGTGTGTGTGTGTGTATGCCGCGTGTATAAGAAATTGTAATTTCAGTCATATTATTGAAAAATATTAGGACTGAATATGAGATTCCCAAACGACAAATATAAAATGTAATAGTAAGCAATTTTATGGACAGTTGCTTATGATGTTGATTACCGAACAATCTCTGGGCTTATAAATTGGCGTTGAGCTGATGAATACATTAATTTATATTAGAAAATCATGCTTTGATGTTTCTGAATTGAGCTAGTTTTCAACAGACGATGACTACCCTCATCACTATTGTTCTTTTTCTTTTTGGTCTTGCAAATCTATCTGTTCCAATGGGCTTAAGGTGGAAGCTATCTTTTATGAGCCTGACCGCCGAAAAGTCAAAGTAACACAAAGACAAAGCGATACGTGGTAAACTTAACAACTCATTTATCCATATATCTTCCGCTGAATGCGTCTTGCTCTTAGCATTCTGTAATGAGACCAGAATTACTTAAAATCATCGATATCACCATTATTCATTTTCGGATCGACGCTGCTTATTCATAAACAAAATATCCTGCTATTGCATGTGCTTCAATACTAACGTTAGCATATTCGTAAAACATTCTATGGTGAATATTATACTCATAAGTGTGATTACAATTCAAACAAATCTATAAATGATGCATAAGATGTGAAAATATGTTTTCTTTAATGCTATCATTTCGAAGTTGTTGTTTCGTTCCTAATTTGCATATTTCAAATGCTATATGATTCTTCATCTCCTATATGCCATGTACTTAAGAATGCGGGCGGTCATGGTTCTCCACAATTCTGTGTCCTTTGTAATATGTGTTATAAGTTATTCGCAAGTTTACTCTGTCACTGTCGACTTCATTGCTTCATATGAATGTCATATTACCCAAGTCCTCTTTATACTTATACTGTGCGCTGAAAATTGGCACTATCTACACTACCGGTCATAATTCTTAAGCTATCCTAGTGTTTAAAAAAAGTATGTATTTCATACAGATTTTGAGTATTTATTGCCAAGTGAATAATTGTAAATGAAAATAGAATGGTTCTTTTGTTAATACTGCACAATAACATGTGAATCAAATGAATTTATAAATATCTAATAATTACGTATATTGCAGTTTCATCAATGAAAGAAATGAAGAAAATCTAGAGTGATTAGTACAAGTTCATCTTTGCTTCCTTGCCTTATACACTTTTGCAAAGTAACAATAATAAAAGAACCATTCTATTTTCATTTAGAATTATCCACTTAAAAATAGCATGGGAATATATCATTTCTTTTAAAAACGGGGGTGGCCTAATAATTTGAATTACTTAATAATTCAGTACTCTATGTTTCTAACGAGATGTTTCTGTTTCTTCATGGTTTTCTTAAAATTTTGCTATTCAGATGCATTTTCGGATTTCGTAGGAGCATTTTCCTTCCTTTGTTCAGACTTCGTAGATGTTTAACGTTTGTGCAATATATTATATTTGTAAATAATAATAAAGTCATCTCATCCACGAAGCGATAAATTAGATTATTATACAACACAGTATAAAATGGTAAGTGTGATATGTACTAATTAATGACATAGTTTTTAACGAGTGCATCAAAATAGTATCAAGTTATTATCAAATTCAGTCAGTCAATTACCTTCCGTACTTGATACACGCTTGGGTGATCATGTCTTAAAAAGAACATAGCTATTTCAAAGATACATTCAGCTTTCTGCCGATCTATAAGCACGTATAATTTCATGAGATCAGGGAACTAGTGAAAGAAGCTCGTCAGGGTAGTTGCCATGAAAATATTTGTAAAAAAATAGAGAGAAGCCACATCATGTCCATGATAAAGTGACTGACGGCAAGTTGCCAAGTCAGGAGAGATTATATTGCAGATCTTTCTTTAGATGTTGTCGAGAACCTCAAGATGGAGAGCAGGAGCCACCGATTAAATATGACAACATTATTCAATGCACGGAGGAATGGAAGATTTATCACTGTGCAAAATGTATTCTGAATAAAAACAAATCTCCGACACAGTGAACCAACATTCCTAGCAGTATACGCAGCTATCTAGATTAAAATATTCGAGTGTCTATAAAAGCAATAAGAAACTGTAATCAAAATAATTCTATATGGTCTGAACATGTGCAACATTTGACAAAGTACTTCTGTGTTCAGTGGTGATAGGAAGATGCTTTGTTGAAAGATGTTAGACGGCTTATAATTATCAAACAGTCTCTCATCTTACTAACAGTCAATGCTTTGCTACCAATAACATTTGATTGTCCCCTAAGCTGAAGGAGAACCCCAGGGATAGTTAGAAAAATGTTGGAAAAAAATGACACGAAAAAAAAAACTGTAACAATGGTTCTGATCACTTTTTCTTGGAGTCTTAACATAGGATGTGATTCTCTAAAACGGGTGCATTGAAATTATTCTAATTAATAAACATATTCCCTGAAAATGTCTGAAAATATCACAATTTACCTCGTATATCTATGTATATAAAGATGCCTGCCTGTGTGTGTGTTTTTGTATTTCCATTCTAACGAACCATTACTACTCAAAAACCTTTGGTCCAATATCAACTGAAATTGCATCAATTGTAAATTTTGACATTAAACTTTGAAGTATGAAGTGATTTTTCTAATCGTTTTACAGGGTAAGGCAGAAATCACCGAAACGTTATCAATTATGAACT
This sequence comes from Ascarosepion bandense, assembly GCA_037127315.1. Taxonomy (NCBI): domain Eukaryota; kingdom Metazoa; phylum Mollusca; class Cephalopoda; order Sepiida; family Sepiidae; genus Ascarosepion; species Ascarosepion bandense. The sequence goes on from JBBBDQ010001810.1 coordinate 4,245,142, forward strand.
CTTCTCCTCGGACACGTTTAAGCTAATTCAACCAAGATCGGTTAATTTGTAAATAATGGTACGAACGTTTGATGTACACAAAACATTTTCGAATCAAAGTAGAGGGTTCGTCAAAAATCAGGGAAAACATAATTTCGGATGGTCTTGTGCGCTTTGTTTTTCATTTTTCCAAGGCGCTTCTCAATCACAAACAAAATTAAGTCACTGTTTAATGAAGGTCTAATGCATTGACATGCGAACAAAACTTTCAATTTACACACACGGCTAAATTTAATGGAAAATGTTTGTTTTTGAAATTTGTTATTTCTCTAAAACTTTTAGTTTTATTCCAACAAAAATCGGGATTTTTTATAAATTCTACCCTGTCATAAGCCATAGCAATATCACGTTTTCTACAAGGTTGCCAACCCCTCCGACATTTTCTTAAATGTACATTCATCATTCCGGTTTACTGGCAAAATTGACCAAACATTCATCCAGTTTTACAAATAAAACTAAAAATCAACTTCGCATTGTTAACTTACGCCTCACGGCAACATTATATTTAAGAAATTTAATAAGCACTTGACCTTATCATTTCAACATACCCACTAAAAAACCCGAGCAAAGTTGGGTTTTACGGCTAATATATATATCTTCTAATGGCAATATTTTTGATAAATCCAAAAACATATACCAAAATGCTTTACGGAAAAGTGGATATAAAGATAAGATATAGTATCTTACATCCAAATCTCCTAAAAATAAAAACAGACATAGAAGGATTAATATGGTTTAACCCGCCTTTTAACAGGGAAATTAAAACTGAAATAGGCAAAAAGTTTTTTTCGATGTTAAAATTTTCATAAAAAACACCATAAAATTTTAAAACGATGGTTCCAAGTCCGAGCCGGGGAGTAAGTTTTGCAATTTATGCGGGGAAGAAAAGTTGGTCATTGCGTTATTCAAACCCGCGTAGCATTTATTAAATTCAAAACCTGAAATTCTTCATAAATGTATCCACATGAAAAACTGTTTGCTCAATTCGCCTCCTGTTTAATTGTTCTCAATCCGGTTTTTTCCCTTAATAAAGTCTATCCCATCCTTTTCCTTGAGTTTGGTGCCTTCCTTGTTTAAGTTGAAATTCTACATATATGCTGCTTATTTCTAAGTCTTTAGCCAATTTTCCCTGACGAGTTGTTAAGCGAAACCGTGGTAGGTTATTGGCTCACTCTTAGATTTTCGATTATATATATATATATATATATATATATATATATATATATATATTAAAATAGGATTAATTCAAGGATGTTGAATGACCATTTTGATATGAAAATCCCCACGGGGGATAACACATCACCTCAGCAACAACAAAAAAAGGAATCTTTTTGTTTAACGTGTAGAAGATTGTGACGTAACTGATCAAAGTTATGTTGACGTCGAAGTTTTGCGAAAGCACCACTATGATAACTGCACTCTTGAAGGCTTTTTTCCATCACACACCTGAGCACTATTGACATCACTGTGCTATCGTCACAAAACAAGTGTGCATGACTCCTCTGTATTAATTCTCTCTCTCTCTCTCTCTCTCTCTCTCTCTCTCTCTATATATATATATATATATATATATATAGATAGATTGATAGATAGATAGATAGATATTGTAATGATTGTTACAATGTTTTATAAAAGCATAATATCACTACACAAAAAGTTTCGCATTTCGGAGCTACCTTCGCTCCTCATCTGTTGATAAGTTAAAATGAAAAATAAATGGTGAAAGCGATCTATATTTGTTAATAGGATATGTAAATGAATGTGGTGGGAATTTAGTACAATTTAGCCGGCAGTTTGTAGCCATAGCAATACAGCCTTGGGTTAGGTGAAAGATGCGGAGTCGTTTAGTTTTGGACAGGTCACTTTTTGATTTTGTCTGGGTAATTCTTATATTGGGATGTAAGTTTTTTTAAGAAAGAGCAGACACTTTTTATTTTACTACTATCTATCAGTGGATGGAATAAAGTTCTTATTAATGTTGTGTGCGTTTATTTTCTTTTATTAATACAATTTATTTTTATTTTGAGTATTAAGCATGGATATAAATTACCTTTTTGGAGGGGATTATTTTTAGCGAATGAGGAATTTCTGGTTAATTAAATTTTAACGAAAAATATTTTCGATGTTTACATAACACTGCTAATTCGTCTATACGGTTCAATAGTTTGCCATTGTTGGGGTACTTTAGAATGTGTAGCGTTTCTCTTAAGCATAAAGAGCAGATGTCTTTAAGCTAGTTGCAGGTTCTAATTTCTTCCAGGATTCTCCATTTTACTTTGGGTTTCTGTTTTGTGTTCTTTAATTTCAAAAAAATATGCAGAAAAGGGTGTTTGTTTTTTATATAAATTGTTTTTGAATGAACTTAAGTGCATGTACCTGCGCTACTTAAATGTGTTCTTTGTAGATCCGATGTACGCTTTATTTATAGTGAGGTTTTCTATTGATGTTAAATTGCATTGATAAACAATTGAATTTATTTTACATCTATTTTGTAGTGAGTAATTATTGGGGTTTCTACAATTGCATAAGTTTTTATTGTTGTCCTCTTTCTTATTTTGGAGCTTAATTTTATTTCAATCTACGTGTTGATTTAAGATATATTTATTATGATTAATTATGATTTTTCGAGATTATTTGTGCAACTATAACAGAGTATTTTTGCTAAAGATTTTGCTTAGCGGGTTGTAGTGAGGAAGTGTTTTTTAATTAAATTGAGGAAATTCTGCCCTAACTTGGTGTTTATCATTTGGTTGAAATGAGGTATATATATATATATATATATATATATATATATATATATATATATATATTATGTGGGGGGGTATATTTTATTTGAGTAGGATTTTTTAAAATTAAATAAATAGTAATCTGTCAAATGTATAAAAATAAGACAAAGTAGACTGAGAAAAACTAAACAACAAACGTATTTTACAATTTACATCGAAACAGTGAAAACACAGAGAGGCTCAATGTTTAAATCATACATTCGATATATCTAGTTGTTAAGCTTAGTTAAGTTTATTCACCAATTTATCACATTCATTTTTATCTTTGCTGCCAGTCTGAAACACACACACACACACAGACACACACACACACACACACACACACACACACATATATATATATATATATATATATATAATATATATGTGTATATATATATATATATATATATATATATATATATATATATATAGAATTATTGTAGTGTGAGGATATCTTCAAAAAAGTAAGTTTGTCTGATTGGGCTGGATTTACGACAACACCCCCAGATTATTTGCTCTGTGATAAAACTTCGATCAAAATGTCTAAAATACATTCCTGACATTTGGTGGAAGGTATGTTGAGTTATGAAAAAACATCAATCAACGTCTAATCTCACGGAATAGATTTACAAAAATAATGTTATCGAAGTTCAATTTTTGGCAAAATTTCAAAAATTTATCGGGAAATTCTAACGCTGTTTCCAAATAGAAATAATTATTATTTAGCAGACAAAATGCATAGCTATTCATGGACATAGGTCGATTGAAAGGTTAACATTTGGACGAAATTTAGACATTTACTGATCAATGTTTGATCAAGAATCATTAGAATGTACCCTGTTATATTTCGAAATTACTTTTCATCTAAAAGTAAATGGTAAGTTTTAAAGTAATATGTAAGTATCATACAGTAATGTATTGGTTGTTGTTCGCTATTGATGGGCGTTATGTTGTAATGTATATTGAGTCAGCATGAGAAACTGGAGAGTCAAGTTCAAATTTCAGATGAATTAGTTTCATTCACTTTCGCCTAAGTAATCTTGGGAAAAATCTTCTTCTATTTCTTTTCTTATCAACTATTGGGTCGAATCTTCCCTCCATAAAGTTTGAAACTATTGCGGAAGAATCTTCTGCTTATTCAATTATGGATAAAAAGAGACATGATCGGCTAAGTGTTTATCACGTATGGCACTTGACTGACTGACTGATTTGATTGGAGTTAATCCAATACTTGTTTGATTCGAGATATTGCAATTTTAAAATCATATGAACGTGCATATGGATACTTATATAGATATACACTACTGGCCATAATTATTTGGCAAGCCCAGTCTTTTTTTAAAAGAAATTATGTATTTCATACTATTCTTTGTATTTATTGCAAAATGAAAATAAAATGGTACTTTGTTTTTACTTTGCATAAAATTCTACAAAGCAATAAACAAAATCTCTATCAATTTGCTTCATTCTTTTATTGATAAAAAAGCAATGTAGATAATTCTTAAATAATTAAGAATTCATTTGATGCACATGTTATTGTGCAATAATAACAAAAGTATCATTCTATTTTCATTTACAATTATTTACTTGGCAATAAATACTAAAAATAGTATTAAATACATCGTTTTTTTTAAAACACTGGTGTGGCCTAATGATTATGGCCGGTAGTGTATATATTCAAACATGTATTTTACATATGTACATGATCTGTTTATTCTAAACACACACACACACACACACACACACACACACATATATATATATATATATATATATATATATATATATATATATATAATTTAACTAGAAGTTATGCTATATCTATCGTTAAAGTGCACAATAGCAAAATATTTGAATATAAAAAAGAATAATTTGGACCATCAGTGTGTTCACTGCTTATACGCAAAAATCAGGGACATGTGTGTTCTTTTGGCACGACTTTTAAGTATATTGCAATATAACCGCTGGGTATTTGACTATTCTTTCAGCGAAACTATCTTCGACGAAGTTAAGAAAGGTTATGAAGCAGCTCTAAAAGATAGAGATTTTTTGGCATCAGTTGCATACACAGCACATAATTAAAAAAGCTAACAACAAAATGTAACATCGTATGTTTCACTCCACTATAAAATAAAATGTAAAAATAAGCGTAGGAAAATATTCGTTAAAATCATACAAAAACAGTTCATCTCATCATTCTATCTCCACAAGGCAAAAAGTAATAAACAACAATATGCAGTAGCCACAAAACTGCATTCGGATCCATAATTATTTTTACTAGTTACTCTCTACAACAATTTAAAACAAAACCACCCGACCAATAACCTTTATAATAATTCTGTAAAGCTACCCACAATAACCTCACAACAAGCATATATAAATAAATGCATCAGACATTTTCTTAGAATTATTTTGCATACCTTAAGAGCGGTTCATACACGAAAATACGGACAAACATCAATATACACTATGTGATCTACAAGTCTTTGTGATGTACATCTTCAATCTAAACAACTTTTGATCACATTCAGAATTACAGTGTATAAACTATAAAGGCTGTTTCGGTTTATATACCAAACCAACCATAAGTCGCGTAAAAATGTGTAGTTTTACACAAAAGCAAGTAGTAATATTCAAATAAGGCGGGTTTAATAGAAATCTAAGTTTGTCATATGCCCTCTAAGTAGTCTGATCTTTGCATCTTCCTTTGAATATTTCTGAATTGTCGATCCCAACGTTATTTTTAGTAATGATGTTAGGTAGACAGTAATCTTCAAAGAAAGCGGTTTGAATTGAAATTTAAAATTGTCACACACACACAAACACACACACACAGTGAAAGAGAGAGAGAAAGAGAGAGAGAGATGGAGAGAGGGGAGTGCACCTTGGTACTGAGCAAGCGTTTTCTAAACCATAAACTCTGTTGGAGACCACAAGTTATATTATAAACATACATACAGAACACATACTCTAGCAGCATCAACATACGTCTGCAAATCATTAAATTTTAAGTTATTACTTATAATCAATAGCTAAATGCACTTTCAATACCTAAATCCACTGCTAGGATGATTGAATCATTGTGTCAGCCTGGAATCCATTTTTCTACCTGAATCCATCGTGCACATATTAAAATCAACCATCCGTCCGTGCATGGAATATCGCTGTCATATATGGTCAGGCGCCCACGCTGTTCATCTCAGTGTTCTTGACAGGCTCCAAAGAAGAATTTGTAACTTGGCGGCGCAACTCCAGCCGTTTTCTCTCCGACGGGAGATGGCTTTCCTCTGTCTGTTCTATAGATATTTTCGTGGTTTCTGCTTCGACGAACGTAAGTCACTGGTGCTCCTGCCACAGAGTTTTAATCGCGTAACCCATCTGGCAACTGGGTACCAACCATTCACAGTTAGATCTACCAAATGCAGACGACATTTATACTCCATCAGCTTCTTTTCTCGCACTTCCTGCCTGTGGAACTCTCTTCCATATTCTTGTTTTCCTAACGGCTACAACCTCCAAGGAATCTAAATGCAATGTCAATACCTATCTCTTAATTACTTGACTCTAGTTATTTTTTCTACATCACCCTGTACATCTTATCCTTTCTCTTTACTTTGCAACTGTTATCACACCTGTAAATGGTTCGTATTTCTCTTGAGTTCCCCATCTCATAATTAATCTTTTACTTTTATGTAGCCCCCTGCATATCAGTGGCGATACCGCCTTGCATGAGGTGAAACGTTAAAAAAGTAATGTTACAGTAGATGGTGCGGTGTTGATATGTAGATTAGGTTAGATTATTCATGTGTAAGTTTGTGACTATTTCTTTTCAATATTTCACGTGTGTAGTGGTGAATTAACAATGCAAGGATATTGACACCGTAAGCAGGTAAATATCATTTTTACATACTACTGAACAAGTGTTAATGGACGCAAGGCTACACGGTTGTATCAGATTGCGTTTACCATACCGAATATAACTTTGATACTGTTTATCGTCACGTTGCTGAGAATGGATGCGTGGCACCAGAAATTAGGGATAGAAGAAAGATCGAGATCTTCTCATACACCTGTCAACAAACAGGCTGTTGGAGACCATTTATCAGTGTATACAGTGGCCCTAGCTTGACGTATATATTATATTACCTGATGGACGTACTTCAAGATCAGTTTTGTTTATCCATATCATTTGCAGCGGGCTTAGGGTCATCACCCTCTGATCACTTACCAAGGGAAAAACTTTGCCGAAGGGTTTATTGCACAAATTGCCGATCTGTTGATTCTCTCTTCAGTCGTGCTAAATGATGTATCCCTGAGTATTCGTAGTCTCACGTGGAGCATGAGTGATGAGGTTCAAGTACGTTTTAGACGCATTCATAGTATTTCACTGGCAAACATCTACAATGAATGATGGACAGGTGGGACTAGTTTCATAGCCTGATTCCTTGATTTCTGTCCTAATGAATTTTTATCTGTTGGGGTACCTAAAACTTTTTGTTAATGCACCAGACATTAATGAGGAGACGCTTTATTAACGTAATATGGGGACTTGTGACTCAATTCAATATCATATAGAGTATTTGAACAATTCGGCTAGTCGATGATCTGACGGGTGCATCCTGTTTAAAAACAAGTGGATGACATTTTGAACGACTGTCGTGAGTTACCGTGTTGCGGGACAACGATGCTATTGTAAACATATGCTTACATTGAAATTTGTGAAAATATTTCTAAATCCTAGATTGTATATTTATCAGTATATACTGTATTCTATAAATGATATGACTCAAAAATGATGTATTTTCACATATAATGTCATAGACTTTTGTTTTTGTTTAAAAGTATTTTTGATAAATTCAGTTTATATATATATATATATATATATATATAATACAAAGACTTAGTCACTTTAACTGTTCAGGTTCAAATCGAATCTTAAGCTTCTTGAGGACACCGTTATGATAAACATACTCGTTCAACGGTCTATCTCTACCACGTTATCAAACACTTCGTGCTAAAAAACATGTTATCAAAGATATATTTTATCATGAAATCCACTGAAAAACAACAATTTCCCGCAGAAACAATTAAACACTTGTTTAAATGTTAGGTTATTTTTTTTTTGTATTACGTTTAGCGATCTCAAGAATAATTAATATAAAAATGCTCATGTTTGGGTTCGAATCTGCTTTCACTCTTTTCTTATAAAAACCAGAAAGTGTGAATAAATGAACTATTAGGAATATTATATATGGCTACATATTGGAATTTCAACAGTTAAAAATGAGACCTAGCGTCCAATTTTGTAATCCCTTAGTATTGTAAGTTCATTTGAAAAATTGCCACAAAATATTTAGGTAAAAGTCACAAAAATAGTATGTTACAATGGCGGGGATATATCTGAATTCGAGATGTTACGTCAGCACCAATACCTTGCAGAATCCTTATATCGTTCTGTAGAAAGATGCGAAGAATACGATGAACGGAGCATGTTACATGAAGTTATCAAGACAAAAGGAGCAAAAAGCGCTATGAGCACCAGAATAAAAGAATTGAAATCTTTGAAATATGAAGAATTTACTTGTGCAACCTGACTGGCAACAGGGTTCCACCATTTTACAGTTAAATCAACCAAATACAGCCGACAATTCTACTCCTCAGATTTCTTTCTAGCACAATTCCTGCCTGTGGAACACCCTTCCGTATAATTACTTTCCTGACGGCTACAACCTCTAGGAATTTAAATGCAATGTCATTTTCCGTCTCTTATCCACTTGACTCCAGTTTTTTTACATCACTCTGTGTATCTTCTTTTCTCTCTACGTTCACAAATATCTTTACACCTTTCTCTTGCCCTTTCTCGGACACCCCCCTGTAACTGGTTTGTTTTTCACTTAACTCTCCTCCTGCGTAAACTTTTACTCTCTTATGTAACCCTCTGCGCAGAAATTGGCGGTACTGCTTTGTTCGGTTGAAACGATTAAATAAAAGGAAACAAGAAATTTTAATAGAAACAAAAGACAAGACCTGTTTTTATATCTGTAGACAAATGAAATAAAATGCAAATATTCTCAATAAAAATAATTGCAAAAATGTTGACTATCGCATATTTTTCAAACTTTGAATATATTCTCATAAATCCTAAGTAATTAAAATAATTAAAAATAAATTACAGAACAAGGAAAATATGATCAACACGTATGTTATGAAATGAATTACCATATTTAGTAGAATGGTGCATTAGCCAGTGTATTCGAGAAAATTCTTTATATTAACAATTAGCTATCAGTTTCTTGCTATCACAATGGCTTTATGTATGGACAACGTGATATAACAAATCAATTTCGCTTAATGTAATTTAGGCGCCTAAATACCAACCAGTGCAATTGAAAACGCCTCAATTCCCGTGAATAAATATCCTTTTGTCATATTTATTTCTTTATCATCAATATAAACATTAATTTTCATTCAAAAGATACTTGTTTTTTTCTTTTCGCTGATAACGTTTAACTTCGGATCGATAAAGTTTTAGTTTTTTTTACGGGAGCCGGAAAGGTTCTGTAAATATTGATTCCTGCGGGTTAATTGTATAAAAAAAATCACCTGACACCAGTTGAAAATTATTCTCTTTGACCAAAACAAAAACTGAATCGACAAATCGTACATACAAAATCTCTTGAGAAATTTTCCAGCGAATAATAGCCAATTTGCCAGACACACAATTTTTTCCGAATTTTCAAATTTAAAGTAATTAATACAGACATATATATATATATATATATATATATATATATAAACTACTAAAAAGTTGTAAGTTAAAATGTATTTTTGACAGTATTTATTTCTATTTTATATATATATATATATATATATTATATATATTATATATATTTTATATTATATATGTTATATATATATATATATATATATATTCCAGCATTCTGAAACCTTTTTTCTTGTAGATGAGAAATAAAATAATTGTTCATAATTTCCATCGTCCCAAGTGCTTTCATCCAATTTATAGCCATTTTCAAGGGTGCTTATATCTTTATTGTATTATTCATAATTGGACTGTAAGGTACTCATTTATTTTGAATTGCCTTTGAAAAAGGTGAGTTCATTCCAAGTTTTTTTTTGCGTCGTGCGCGACTGGAAATCGTGTGAGTATCTTTCTATTAAAAAATCTTTGTAATACTTCATTTCAACCATTAAATAATTTTTTTATTTTTATTTCAGTTTCTTCAGATTATCGCAACCTCATCTCCGTTGAGGCCTATATAATTTCTACTGATTATTTTCCTTAAATCGTATAACAAATATATACCAGTAAGGATCAAAGGTCTCTACTACATCAAAGCTTCACATTATAATGCTAAATCTTTCTTCTATCTTTATACATGTATTTTTCATGTTGAACAATAGAGTTTCCAAGAGTATATGATGGTTTTTTATTTCTTTTGGGTTTATTTTTATTTGTTCTTGTCCTAAAGAGATGGACTTAAAAAATTAAAATTGCTTTTATATCAAGTTAAGTCATTTGCATTTATGTATTTTGTAGTTTAACAGAATCATTCTATAGGAAAGTTTTCGTGTTTTTTCGGTGACTTACTGATAGCTTCTTCATTAGTTCTGAATTAATTATTTCTAGAATTTATTAACTTAATACAATTTTTGTTCGGTTTTTGAGATTGTATGTTTGGAAATTTTCAATGTTGTTTTTTTTATGATTTTTTTTATGATTCCTAAATGTAATTTAGCGCTTAAATTATTTCGAATATCCTGTTCTAAAGTTTCGACGATTTTTTAACTTCCATATCAAAGTCGTATTCAGTTTATTGCTTGCCTTTTTGTTTTACTTATGTTATCCTTCAGTTGTTTATCTTGTTTTAGAGGGTTTTAGTTTGTATAGATTTCTACTTTTCTGCATTTGGTGTACATATCAATCAACGTTTTTAATCAGTGGTTTATGTGTGGTATTTTGTTTTCTATATGTTAAAACTTGAGTTTTGTTATATTGTTGTCCCAAAGTTGACATTTGCTCCGCTTTTCACAGCATTTCACATGTTTGTCTATACTTCAGAGATGAGGTAATATTTACATTAATTATATTGTTGTATTCATTTTAATTGCCACAACGACGACATTTTCGTCGTTGCAGGCTTTGCTCTTCTTAAATTCATCAGAATTTCGTATTTTCATTTAGATCATCGGGGTATACTGTTCTCCTTCTATGAGCCATGCTACTTCTGGATCTCTTAGTTGACTTCATATAACTCGATTCTCTAAGTTATGTGTTCATCACTGCTGCAACCAGGTACTTAAATCACATAATTTATCCATTGGGCCATGTGTGCTTCATGTTCGAGTTCGAGTTTTGTTTAACGAGATATTAACTCCTGTGGGTTATTTAATGCACAAAAGGTAAGTTTTTCGTATAGTTTTTATTAAATATTTTTTTATAGTAATAAGGTTGATTTAGTCAGATTTTAATAAAAATGGTATTTTGTATTCTAATTGTGTATATTTATAAATGTCTTTCAAGTTCAAGTTAATTTACCTTAAAAATTAATCTTTGGTAATATTTTCCTTCAAAATATATTGTTAGTAACATTTTTTTCAGAAATGTATTGCTCGCAATATTTTTTCCTTCAGAAATGTATTGCTGGTGATAAAATTCTTTCAAAATGTAGTACTGGTAATATTATCTTCTTGAAAAACCTATTGCTGGTAATATTTTTATTTCCAAAAATGTATTATTGGTAATAGTTTTTCCTTCAGAAACGTATTTCTGGTAATATTCTTTCCTTGAAAAACGTATTGCTGGTAATACTTTTTCATAAAAAAATGTATTGCTTGTAATGATTTTCCTTCAAAAATGTATTCCAGCAATCTTTACCATAAAAATCTATTTTTATGTTTTCATAATATTTTAACCCTATTTTGGGGGTTAACTATTAGCCATACCTGGGACTCTAACAGGTGTTCCCACTCTGGATTAAGGTAGACAGACCTTTGGAACAACAGGAATTAAAAGGCTTCAATGCCGGATACAGTTTATCGTCATGGCCTAAACTTCTCCTTGAAGAAGATTATATATATATATATATATATATATATATATATATATATATATATATATATATATATAGATTAATTCATATACTTCAATCCAAGGGAAAAAAGCAGGAAGGTAAATTCCAAAAACCTGATCCTAATTAATATTAAAAAAATTTATTTTAATATTAAAAAATGATACAGGAAAAGAGCTCCATGTAATAAAATATTACAGAGCAAATATATATTAAAAAAGGATTAATTCAAAGATGTTGAATGGCCATTTCGATATGAAGATACCCCACGGGGGATAACACATCACCTCAGCAACAGAAAAATCCTTTCAGAAACTGGAGAAAAATTAGTCTACTTTTCCTTTTTAAATAGATTGCAAAGAAATTAAAAAATAAAATAAAAATAAAAATAAAAATAAAAAGGAAAAGTAAAGGAAAAGAAAAAGAAAAAGAAAAGAAAAAGATAAAATCAAATCAAATAAATAAGAAAAGAAAAAATTGACATCGTCTGGGTTCGCAAAAAATAGAAAGAGAATTGTAACTAAAAATTAACAGACAGCCGTGTTAAATCGACGTAAGTTTAAGCAACACGGAAAAAAGGTGGTAAGAGAGATAAAAGAAGGAAGGGAGGGAAAAAGAAAAGAAAAGAAAGAAAAAAAAATTTTAAAAATATTACAGATGCTGGACAAAGTATTAGAAAAAGGCCTTTACTTAAAAAGGCATAATTATTTATAAAAGGGAATAAAAAGATATAGGATTTAAAATATAATTAATTATTTCATATATATATATATATATATATATATATATATATATATATATATATATATATATATAGGACCATATTCTTAGATTTTTTCTTTCATATCCTTGTACCACATTCCTATATAGATACATATTTTTCAATTTTTTATTTTTTTCAGCCATCATGAAAATTTTCTTTGTCTTTTCAACTTCTAATTTTTTGTCATCAGCTATTTGCAATGTGCCTTTGTTATTTTTATTTTAATCAGTTATGTATAGGCCGCTTAGATGTGGTTAATAGCAATCTTGTATCACCAGATAAATAACCTTCTGAATAGCAAGTTCGATCCCTATTCAGAGCCCCATAGTAAGACTAGGCTGAGACCACAACTATATACTGGCTGCATGTCTCTCAATATTGAAGTTGCCAGAGTTTTCAATCTTTTCCCGACTATTTACCTCGTCTCTCATGAGTATACCAACATGACAAATCACCTGTAAGGTTTTCGCCTAATTTGTGAACTTTATAATCTTATAATACAATTATTTTACTTCTCTTATCTAATTCACAAAGGATTTAATGCCCATTTGTTTATTGCCTTCTGCAATTCATTTTGCTATCAGAAAGAACCTTTTCCTAATTTTATTATGTTATCTTTCATTTCATTTTGATAAGGTGAACCATATTTCACTTTTCAAAGTGTTCACGTTCTTTATTCTTCTCTGGAGTATTTTCCTGGTTTTCTATTCATGTGTTTTCATTATTTATGCAAATTGTTGTTAAATTTGTAGATAAATAACATTACTAAATTCTGTCAATGAAAATTAAATTTTCATTACTTTGATAAAACTATAACTAATTTAGACTACTGATTTAATTTGAGAAGAAAATTGTAAAATATTTTTAGTTTCTCTGCATATATATGGTACTGTTTCTTTAGGAAGAAAGCTTAACTTTTAAACATGATTCAATGACAGTCATATGACAGACAAAGAATATCTTATATTTTTTTTATTATTAATAATTTCTAATGTCTTCATAGATTATTTTTTAAGCCTGTGGGAGCAACCATGATGTGTTGGTAAACTCACACTTATTATATGGAAGAAATAGTTGAGAGTTTTTGGACACATAATATGGAAAGAGGTCGTGGAGAATCTACTACTCACAGGGCGGATAGATATAAATAGCACAACAGAGGAAAGAAGCGCGTGATATATTTGATAAGGCTGAGCAAACGGATAAAGGAGCGGGGTTTGGGAGAATTACTAGAAGGAATATATATTAAGAGCGACTACAAATAGCGGGAAGTGGAAGTACATGATTGCATACCTCCTGCAGGGACACGGCACATGAAAAAAACAGAAAAAGGGATTACCTTGCTCCGGTAAAATATGATTGATGGATGGATGTGACTTAGCGAAACATCAAAAGAGAAAAACAGGCAATAGCCGACAAATATGTAACTGACAATAAGGACATAAAAACACTGGCAACAACAGAGACTTGAAAGACGATAGCTGGCAAAGATGATTGACAAATTTATCTGGCCATAGATGATGGAAATTAACTGACAACTCAGAAAAATAAAAATATGAGGATATTTTGGGGTTATATAAGTCTGAGAGTTATGTCCGAAAAGATAGAAAATGAGTGACAGAATGAGAGAGAGAGAAAGAGAGTAAGAGAGAGAGAGAGATGAGAGTATTAAAAACTGTTGTTAGAGACTGTACATTTGCTGATTTTTAACCAAAACTTTTCTAACTCGCTTATTTGAGGTTTCTTATGTAGGTAAATGTGATTATGTTGTTTCCATTGAGGCAGGTTTACAAAAACTGGAAAACTTATTTTCAATTATCAATGTGAAATTTTGATTAACCATTAATCTGAAGAAGAATATTGCAATGTAATCTTTTATCCCCTGTTTTCTGTTTAGGATTGAGACTCCAGTTCCCTCTAATTTTTTGTTTAATTTTCATCTACTACCTTTGTAGCATTATTGTCTTACCTGGGATGAATAAAAAATAAAAAACACGGATTTATGATTTCATAAACAGGTATATTTTGATTTTGGGGAAGAATATAGAAAAAGATATTGTGAATTTAAGAGTCGAATTATACTGATAAGAATGTAATAATATTAAAAATGATTGTCTAACCAGTAACAAAAAAACCAAAAAAAAAACCAAAACCAAAACAAAACAAAATTCAAGATTTTCGTATATATCATTACACAAACATATTTTAATAACTTGCTTCTTAATTTTGACTTTTATTGATTTTATTTTTACCAAAGACAGGTTGTTTTGATAGATTTAATTATTTCCGTCTTGCTCATATTTAGTAGTTTATTAGGAAAAAATTTGTTTTTATTATAAGATAAAAATCCTATATTATCTAACAGCTAAATAAAACACATAAAGTAAAATTGCACCACCGCAAAATTGATTCCAAATGACAAAAAAAAAAAAAAAAAGAAAATCCCAAAGTAATATTACATACACGCAAAATCTATTTCAAACGAATAAAAGCATTTTTGAAAAACCCAACAAAGAAAAAATTCGCAAGTCCGTGTAGAAATCAAAATTCTGGATCCTGATTGGACGGTAAATAAAAAATCAAATATGACGTCTGTCAAACGTTTTTTGTATCTAAAGAAGAAAATGCCTCTGGTAGCCGATTACATGACATAATCTCACTACTTAAACACGTCTATGACCAGGTCAAGACAGTCCGAAAATTTTACCTACGAAACTGCATGCATTTTCTCAATGAACATTTTTCTACTCGCAAATAGGTTATAGTGTTCAATTAACAAATTTCACTTATATTTTTCTTCTCACAATTTTGTCATTCTGTTAATATACCTTTACTTTAATGTACACACAAAATATTTTATCCTTCCATATTTCAACATCGAACCTCCTGATACTTACATTGTGGGGACTTTGGATTCGTTTGACACAAAGCCAATTTACCAAGCATAACCGACGCATTCCTACATTATTCTAGCATCAGTAAAGACTACTATCTGACAATATATATGCAGATCACAAGGGATACTGAACGAGAATACTGATAAAAAATGTATATTTGTGTGTTTATAAATATCATATAATTGTATAAGAAATGGGATTATCTAATAGAATTATATATTTTTCACATACGTTTATGTATAATCAACATTATCCTTTGCTCACATTTTTTTACAAGCGCCTGCAAAAGTACGTATACAGCAAATATTGCACCAGTATTACCGATGGTAATAGGGTTTATTTAAAACTAAACTTCCTTTAATTCACTTTAGTAATTTTTAGTTGTTTATTTTCCTAATATTTATTTTACAAACTTACTATAATTACTATTTCTAATAAATATTAAAATAATTGCAGATAAAAACACTGTTTGATGAACGGGAGAAAACAGTTTGAACATTTGAGGAATTTACAGTTTTTTATAATCGTATGACCCCGCGAAAGGCATTATACTGCCACTGTTGTGCAGGGGGTTACATAGGAGGAAAGGTATGAGAAGGAGGGACAGAATAAAGGGGTATCAGGAATCGGTTAGGAGATGGATGAGAACACTGCAGAAATGAGATGAGAGCATGATAGAGATGATGCAAATTAGTGAGATATGAGATGTCTATTGACATTACATTTAAATTCTTGGAGATTGTAGCTGTCGAGCAAGTAAATGGAAGAAAATTCCACAGGCAGGAAGTAGGAGAAAAGAAGCTGTTGAGTAGAATTTACGTTTACATCTTATTGGTCTCACAGTAAAAGGGTGGAATATAGATGTTAATCATGTGGCTTGAGTAAATTCGTATATAGAGAGCACCAGTGTGCCAAGTTCATCAGAACAGTTGACGTGAAAGTATTTGTAGAAGAGACACAAGGAAATCACTCTGCGACGTTGAGAAAGTGACTGTATCCGAGCTGCTAAGTCGGGATCGATCTCATTGCAGATTCTCCGTTGAATTTTGTCAAGGACACAAAGGTGGATAGCAGGAGCACCCGACCAAATATGGTAGCAGTATTCACTGCACGGCAGATGGTAGATTTGTATATTTACTTTTGATATATATATATATATATATATATATATATATATATATATATATATATATATATATATATATCTTCATATATCAAGAACACGTATTGGAGAAATGTATAAAAAAGAAAAAAAATTTCTTGTCCCATGTTTCGTACTAAAAGCCGTCATAGGATTAAATTCATGGGATGAAAACATGACAATATTAGTTTGATAAATTCAAAACTTGTAAACGTTTCAGGTGTAAAAAATTTCACTCACTCATACATTTTCTAATATATATATATGTACAAATACGGAATGAAGAAACTAGTTGCAACCTTTCAAAATATTAATTTATTAAACGGTGCTCAATACAAAAATAGAGCAATGACTATTTGTTATTAATTATACTTTAGAACATATGCAAACTACAAACTAATTCAAAATTGTATATTTTGTTTCGACATTAAAATAACAATGTCTCATCAAGTTTTTAATAATGAGAATAAACTTTTTATTGAAAAAAAAGTAAAAAAAACACCACTCGTTTTGTTTTTGGAAGTCTATATATTAGATAAAAATATATAGAATATATTAAAAAAGAGGGGTATAAAAGAGAGATCAGAAAAATAAGAAATCAAGAAAGGGAAAGAACGAGTAAAGAGAAAGGCGCAGAATAGGAAAAACCAAAGAGGAAAATAAGAGAAATCACTAAGAGGAGAAACCCAGTGGATACGGATCAGAGAGAGAAATTTAAAATTTAGAATGGAAGTGAATTGTACAGATATAGATATCGTTTACATGGTTTCTGGTTTCAAAGTTTTTGCATTAACAAAAAATCATACCTCTATATAAGTAAAAAAAAATGTGTCCTTTCCTATTTCTCTTTAATTTTCTTTTATAGTCGTAGTTTATTTTAAATGCAGTAGTCTGTAGTTTGTATATACTCTAAAGTATAATTAATAATATATATATATATATATATATATATATATATATACATATATATATATATATAGAGAGAGAGAGAGAGAGAGATAGAAAGAGAGAGAGAAAGAAAATGCAATTGAAATTTGTTATCTAAATTACACCAAAATGAAAGAAACATTGACATTTCATTTTAAAATATATGTTTACCATTATTGCACAAACATGTATTGAAATAGTAAAGAGTAAATTTATTCAATATAATTGACATTGGCTTCAACAACAACCGCTAGATGACTTCGGAACCTCCTGCATCTCTTCTGGACAATCTTTTTATTTAAGTTGATGAATGATGCCATAATCATTTACTTTTATTCATCTTTGATTTTTCAAGGACTTTTCTTTGTCTCTTGCTTAAATTTGGCCCACACAGTCAAGATGGTTTGCATTCTGGAGAGTAAGTTGGCAAGAAAATGTAAAGTGTGATGTGGTCGCAAAATTTGTCCGGAATCTTTTGCTTGTGTGACATGTTGCAAACACATGTTGCCATATATATCTCTTCCAGCAGCCACCATCTTGACCCAGTGCAGCAATTGTTCTTTGTTTCTCGCGTATAAACGCCTAGACGTCGTTCCTGTTTATGCCAAAGTATGTCTCTAGTCAAACAGTCCACACTTTATTACAGAACTTTGCCGAAATTGGTATTGTCTAAACTTTGGAAATGATATCCTCTTGTTTCTTTATTTAGTTGCTGCGAATTAATGTTTGTCTCAGAATATAAATCGTTTAACTTTATAGTAATACGAAAGATATGATTTCCCGTAAATTCATATTTCCAAAAAAAATACGTAAAGAAGGATTTTTGTTAAGACAACATTCCAGAGCATACAACTGATATCTCATATAATGTCATCTATGATTTTAATGGGAGGGGTTGGGTTATTAAATTAATGTGTTATATTAACTCACAAGGTATTTCTAGTTCGCGTGTTATAAAAGTACACAACCAGTGTGACTGATATATTCAGATATTTTTCTACAGTGTTTGTCAAACGAATCAGATTGCACTCGTGGCCATTTTGCTTGGTATTAATTAAAACGATCGTAACATGTAAGATTTAAATGAACAAAAATTGATTTTAATTCTCAATGGTATGGGGCTATACCTAGAGAGCTAACTAGTTAGCGTGTGTATACGCCAGGTACATAACACGGTAAAATTTCCATACCTCTTTCATCTATACAAAAATATCTTAGAGATAGAATTTCAGACTGATGCAAAATCGGCCGAGTTTCAATCCCGGCACAAAGCAATCGGATGCCTAGCAACACTGATGAGCTGTGACACAGGTGTGACGTATGTGGAGATTGCTGATTGAAGTCTCTAAAAGGTAATCTTTATAAAAAAATGTAACTGCTTTCGGCGATTTACCATTACTCCTTAATTATGAATTGGGTTAGCTTTATGACACGCAAACAGGCCCCTCTTTCAGTAGATGCAATAGGTAGATGACTAATAAACACACAACCGGTTTTAATAATAATAGTATATATATATATATATATATATATATATATATATATATAGTGTACTATTAAATAAATTCATAATAATAACTAAGCTCCAGATTAAATAAATTGCAAACAGTGTGTCTGTTTATATTTTGTATAATCCGTTGATATTCACGGATAATATTTCAAAATGTGCTGTAACTTTGACAGAGGGTTTTGTTATTCATTTCCCGATGTTCCCACTTATTTTCAGCCTTCTTCCGAGACCATTATTTGGGGTGATCTTGGAAAAAGATAAAATGTAATGGGACTATCGAGAAATCAATACTAAAATCATCTGGCAAAGTTATAGCTTATTTCTTACATTTTTCCACATGCTTAAAAAATTGTAGTGCCTAAATACACAAATTTATATATATATATATATATATATATATATATTCCTCACTACTCGATGGCATAATTATTGCAAAAAATAAATTAATACAGTTAGTGCTAAAGAGCAAACACGTGGCAAGAGCGTTAATAACTGGTAGGTATTTTTTATTATTTTTGTCAACTGTTCAGTAGAATTAAATAACTTAAACACTCTCTGTGAGCAAAAGAGCAACATATCACAACCCACTCTCCCATAAACTTGGAAAGGGCATGCTGTACTGCTTGGCATTCGCTCCAAACGTTTCAATACGAACATTTCATAGTGTTTAGTGTAAACTAGTTTACAGAGCCGACAATTAGGAAAATTAGAATAAGTCTAATGGTGATTACGAAGGTGTTGGAAGTGATCACTAATGATAGCTATGTTATGCCTCCTTTCATCTCTCTACAGGACCTCAGACTCCACGCTGTGTTCTACATTAAGTGACTCAATAAACTAGTGCTACCCTGTGTCAAGAGGGTAACTGTTGTGTTTCTCTATAACTGGTAACAGAACTCTACACCATCCAATGCAAGGGAAGAATGACTCAGTGATGACTGTCAGACAATTCTTTCTGCCCCATCATTCCACCTAACACTCCAGACTGAAAACCGCTTGATTATTATATTTGGGCCACAATTAAGTGAGAAACTTTATTCTAACACAATAAGTGAAGGAAAGGAAAGTTTTATAGTTGCCTTCCATAACATAAAAGGGGGATCGTTCAGACGTGTTGCAAGAGATTCTGAAATCATATAGAGGGGTGGTGGAAGCCAATATCGATTAAATGGAATAATTTGACTCTTTTTATTTAAACAAATTATTGTGTGATATTGGTATATATATCTGTTCAAATGAGATACCCGTGTTATTTTCAGTTTTCTTTTGCGATTTAGACGACAATATATACACCAAACCCTGTAAATATTGTTGTAAATAAAAAAAAAAAATTGTGCCGGCAGCATCTAGGCGTGACGTCAGTTTTCTGTTCTGCTCTATCGTCAAAGCTAACAAGATCGAAGTATTGACGATGGCGTTGATCAAAGATTAACTCCGAGTTGTATATGATTTCGATCAATATTGATAGTTGTTTCTTTAATTTCAATATTTGCTTCAGCGACCGAAGAATTTATCGACCCTAAATCTTATACAGTTCTGGATCAAAGATATGTCACAAGCTAAATTCGGATCATCAATATAGGCATTTTTATGCTCGATTATATGATGTAAATTCATCGCTGATTTAATAGTAGAGTTTTATTAAGTTGTGTCTAAAATAATAACCACTTGAAATGTTGAATTGAGAAAAGCTTTTTTAACATAGTATTCACCGTATACATTATGTGAACTCTGATATAAATAACAATTAAATGTGCTCTTCAATAATGTTTAACATATTTTCTGACATAAATATTCTTGAAGCATGGAATTATTAATTATGAACATGACAAAATATGATCTTTGTTCACTTTTCTTACATGAATACCAACTTGAGCACTGGGTCTCCTAAACTTCTGCCAATATCAATGAAGAGATGGGCTACAATTAACGAGAAACTACGAAGGCGGTTCCAGAAATTACATACTGGTGATGTGAGCTTTGAAGATAAAGAAGGTAGAGAACGGACATGCAGTCTTGACAACTAACAATTGCAAGCAATTGTTGAGCAAAACCTACATCAACTTGTCAGAAAATGTCTCAGACGCTTGGTGTCAGTATTGCAACACTCTCACTCTATTTGCGGAGTATTACCAAGGGGGAAAAAGCTCGATAAATGGATTCATAATGATCTCAATGTATATCAAAAATTTAGGAGGCGTTTTGAAGTGTGTTCGATGCTCTTTCTACGTAACACAATGATCCTTTTCTTGATCGAATAGTCACTTGTGATGAAAAGTGAATCCTTTCTGCTAACCGTAAACGATCAGGTCAATGTCAGGATAATGATGATTCCCCCAAAGGTTTCCAAAATTTACAGTTGCATAATCCAAATATTTTGGTGATTGTTTGGTAATCTGCAATTGTTTTTATCCACTACAGCTTTCTGAAAACCAATCAGCGCCTTATTACAGAGCTTTACTGAAATTAACTTGCTGTAATGCATGCACGCCTGCAAAAAATGAGACATGCATTGATGAATCGACGTGGCGTAATTCTGTCAACAAAAAGTCGCGGCCACATGTTGTAAGAGTGACCCTGCAAAAACTCACAAATTTTTGATAAGAGAGTTTACCACATCCTCCATATTTTTCACCAATTTTAAGCACTTAAGCAAAGTTAAGCACACTTTTAAATCATTAGACTGTTAAGTCTATACCAGACGTGAAAGCAGCTTTCAAAGATTTCGTTGCAGCACAGCCAATAACCCTTTATCAACGAGGAATAAAAATCTCTTCAGTTGATGGCAGATGTGTATAGATTTTCAGGCTCGTATTTTAACTAATTTCAACATTTCTACAAGTAATCTTTTAAGAAAAAATATAGTTATAAAATCGGTCATTACTTTTGTAACAATATAATAAATTGAAAAAAATATACGTTATCGAAGCTTATTACGAAAATGAGCGTTAAGGCAAGAGAAGTTCCCAGTTCGCATCATCTCTCAAAACAGTGATGTCAATTGGTCACCACGACCGTGCGACTTAATGCCTTTAGACCTCTTCCTTTTCAGTCCTCTCAAAATTAAGATCAAAGCTAACAAGTCAACAACAACACAAAAGCTGAATTAAGAGAAATATAGGCATATTTATGAGATCGAGGAGCAGCTATGTAAAGACGTCAATCAAAGATTTTGATCATCGAGACTTGGCGGACATTTAAGTGAGCATTTTCACACATAACTGCCATGACTCAATTAACATGATTCAATAATGAAAGCAATAAATTTTAACCAAGAGCAGTTTTATTTACTGCTATCCGTCGTAATGAAACACCCTATAGTTTATATACAGGGGGGATTTTATATGCCAGAGAACAAATTGTACTAATGGACGACAATATATGATTTTCGAATTACTGCAAACAGAAAACACTCATGAAAACTTCAAAGAAATCTGCATATTGTTCACCGTAAATGAGTATTAAAAACGTTGGAATCACTCACGAAGCAATTCAAACAATTTCGAAATGACACTTATGAGAGATGATATGAAAATTAAGCGCTTAATCTTTTAATAGCTTTTCAATTATAATCTGTAATGTTCACTTCTATAATATTCCATCAATGAGATAATATTTAATATTCAATTAAATACAATAAAAAAAACAGATAAACATTTTCGGAATAAACATCTTAGTCGGCATTAAATGACTTAATCAACAGGTTGCAAAATATGTAATGCAGATCAGATAGTGAGGTAAGTACTATGTGTGATACGCATTTGGGTGATCAGGTCTCGAAAAGACATGACTGACTAAGCAGAATATTTTCCCGCTAGTAGGTTGTCATTACATTCTGCGGTAGACTAGTTGCAAACTATGTCTATAGAATGCAGTCTCTCCTGTAATTTAACCCATACCCGGAGGGAGAGGCAACGGATTAATACCACTAAGTAGAACATTTAGAGTAAATATAAAGAATTCAACTGGATTTTGAACTCGGCTCTCCTGTTTCTCGTTCCAAGTTGATAACCACAGCACTACAACGCACATCCACAACACACACCACAACGCACATCAATGTAACATAATTCCTCTAAGACCAAGCTCTTGTCTGTCAACCATTACAGGCAACCTCTTCTGCCTCCCATAAGCATGGACCAGGTGATTCTCCCGGAGAGTAATACACTACGCCTCCTCGGACTTACCCTGTCCTCAGACCTCAAATGGAACCACTATATTGAATCCATAGCAAAATCTACTGCTAAGAAGATTGGGTCACTATGTCGATCCAGGATGTTTTTTCCACCTGTATCTATCCTGCATATATACAAGTCAGCCATCCGTCCGTGCATGGAGTACTGCTGCCATTTATGGTCAGGTGCTCCTGTCGTTCTCCTCAGTGTTCTTGACAAGCTCCAAAGGAGAGTCTGTAATGTGATAGGTACTGATCTGGCGACTCGACTACAGCCACTTTCCCATCGTCGAAATGTGCCCTCTCTCTGTCTCTTCTATATATACTTTCATGGCTTCTGCTCGGATGAGCTTAAGTCACTGATGCCTCCTCAACAGGTGTTTACCCGTGCAACCAGACTGGCAACTGGGTCCCACCCATTCACAGTCAGATTAGCCAAATACAGACGACAATTCTACTCCTGCAGCTTCCTCTCTCGCACTTCCCGCCTGTGGAACTCACTCCAGTATTCTTGCTTTCCTGACGGCTACAACCTCCAGAAATTTAAATGCAAAGTTAATACTCGTCTACTAACCACTGGCCTCTAGCTCTCTCCCCTCCCCTGTATAACCTTCCCTTTCTCTCCACCTATGTATCTGTCATCGCACCTGCTTTCTCAGCTTTCTATTGTTCCTTTCTAACTAGTTTGTACTCCTCACTCTTTTCTAATTAATCTTTTTACATTTATGTAACTCCCTGCATATCAGTGGCGTTTCCGCCTTGCTCGGGGTGAAATGATTAAAATATATATGTATATATATATATTGAGTGTGTATTTTGTCAGCATTTTTTCATTGATGCAGATTTCGTTAAATAATATAGACAATTACTGCGATTTCTTGTTGTCTTTTAACGATAGTACTATCAAGCTTATCAGACTATACGAAAGGATCTTGCATAAAATAAATAGACAAAACTTGTCAATATTTATTTAACGAAACCTGCATCAATATATGTATACATATATATATATATATGTATGTGTATTACTGTATTGTTTGTTTATTAGAATGTTAAATGCGGAATGTATTGGGGATATTTAGATGTTAAAACATAACAGAGTTAATACGCAAAACAGATTCCATTTTGGGATTCTGAGATTTTAATGGAAAACATTTTAAAATTAAAATAATACTCCATTATGAAAGTAAATGATTAAACGTGTTGGATTATTCTTTCGGGTTTTCATTTATTTAATGAACCGCAGTCTATTTATGCATATTTAACTAATAACAAGCAAATTGACAGTTTACACTATTTACACTGTCCTTATAATTGCCCCCATCATATTGCAATATTCTCGACGTTTAAGACGTTATAGTCGTTTCAGAGTAGCTACCCCTTCAACACATTGGATTGGCTCATAGCCTGAAATAATTTACGAATATGCATTTAAAGGGTCGTCTTAATAACTTGCGACAAGCAGATTAATATTCGGACTAAAATACTTCGTTGACTTCTCACCGTTTTGAACCTCCTCATATGTTTAATATAGTTAATTCTTTGTAACTTATAGTTTTCTATTTTTTTATATATCCGTTACAAACGGATACTGTGCTGAATAAATATATTAAGTACTCATTATACTCTGTGTATAATTCCCCTCGACAATACAACGGTACTGATAAAAACAACTACAAAAAAAAAATTAATTTACACAATGTACACATCCCGGTTTTCTTTAGGGGATATACGCTGGCCTAGTAAACAAAAGATTTCGGTGAAGTAATCGATGGATATGACCATAAAGAGTTATGAGTTCAATACCTGGCCACAGCAAATTAGAACAAAAAACTTGAAGAGTTGAGTTACCAATTAAGTGAAACTGTGGTATCCAGAAAAGTGCATCGTACGTAGAACTAGAACAACTTAACTCCATGGTTTATGTAAAGGGTTCAGTTCAAAATTTGAACGTAATTTTTACCTAATAAACCCCAAGAAAACTGGTGCATACAACGGCAGAAATGTCGTGAATATGATAATAATGACAAGGACAACTGTCCGAACAATATAAATTATGTAAATACTTAAAATACTTGATGTAAGAAATAGAGACAGATACCTTGTGGTGCAGTGTATATCAGGTCGGAACGAGAAATCGGGAAGCCGAGTTCGAAATCCTCTTGAATTCTTTGCATTCACTTACGCGCAAATTCCCTTGGGAAAGGTATAAATTCGTCTCTTCCCTCCAGTCATGGGTCAAAAAACAAGACAGATTGGGTTCTACAGACTTGGCTGTCAACAAGTGTACCGCGGAAAATAATGGCAACTTACCGCAGGATAATCTTCTGCACAGTCAGTCATGTTTCTTTCGAGACATAATCGCCCAAGCGTGTATCACGTATGGTTGACTGGCATTGACAGTACATACATGAAAGCAAGTTAAAAAAAATGAAGATACCGTAATTTTTAGTAGAAAGAATGCATAGAATCTTCATCATCAAGACCAACCACCTCTGTCACTACCACCATCAAAACCACCACTACCACCACCACCGTCATAATAGTCATGTTATCTAAAGCTTTTTCACAAATCTCACAACTATGAATAA
The DNA here is from genome assembly GCA_037127315.1 of Ascarosepion bandense. Classification (NCBI taxonomy): domain Eukaryota; kingdom Metazoa; phylum Mollusca; class Cephalopoda; order Sepiida; family Sepiidae; genus Ascarosepion; species Ascarosepion bandense. The sequence continues at coordinate 4,271,041 of JBBBDQ010001810.1, forward strand.
GCAATTCCCTACCATACTTTACCAGAAAGAACTTCTATTTCATAACTCCGTCTTTATTCTGCTTATTTTCTCTGAGCATTTCTATTCATTGGGTACCAATAAACCAACTTTTGATTTCCGCTTTTAACCTTTCTTCTTGCTACGTGTCCTGTCCACTGGCATTGTAGTCAGTTAATTGACCGTATGCAGAGAAGGCGCTATCGATATTACTGCTTGTGTAAGCGCAGCGGTTGTCAGGCAAGAACTTCCAGATACGAGGCAAAGCCGTTGCCTATATCTTGAGCACGAACACTTTTTCTTCTTTCGTTCTTTTGGTGGGGAAAATCAAGAGAATAGCTGAGGTTAATTTAGTGCTGCATACGTGCTAAAATATGTACGCTTCCTTCTCTATAAAGTGAATAAGTTTTTGCCCGGATAAACTGGATGTTCATTTATTTTATTAAAGATATGAAACTGAATAAAAGAAACATCACAAAAATCATTTGGCTGTAGGATAAAATGGATGGGTAATTATCTTTGTTAATGCCACTGGAAAAATGCACTTATAGGAAGAGAACTGTAAATATGAATTACGTCTAAATAAATATTTATATGCCACATCTTATTCTAAACGAGAAAAAACAAACGTTTCCCTAATGCAAAAATATAGATTAATAGGAATCACATAACATTTTTGTCATTAAACAATTACCAGTTTTTCAAAGATACACTGAATACTGACCCTAGGCATTATTATTTATTTATTAAATGTTCAGTATTTATGTATGGATGTATATAAAAAGCAATATATTTTAATTACTAAGAGAAGATAGGGTTTACCTACGAATTTTATTTGTCAAGACAAACCAAACATTGTTTAGAAAAATTAGTTTTGATAAATAGGCAATAAAAAGCAGATATAGATAATATAAAATCTCATTGAAGGAAAAAATTAAAAAATCTATGAATCCAAAATGATGAGATAATTAAGACATAATATATCTCTCTTTCTACATATATATATATATATATATATATATATATATGTGTGTGTGTGTGTGTGTGTGTGTGTGTGTGTGTTTGTGTTCGTGTGTGTGTGTGTGTGTGTGTATATATTATATATTAGTAATAATAATAATAATAATAATCTGCAAAGATTATGTCTGCTTATTTTAGTTAAAATTCGTTCATACTCAGGATCACCTTTTGTGTATTATAATTGATAGTTGTAAGAAATGAGCATTGACTTTTACAGTTGATTTTATTTTCTATTTTTTCTATGTTCGCAAGTACTTTCAATACCTTTCCCAGATCAACCTTAGGGTTGTGAGTTGTAGTAATATAAAATAATTTTAGGACGCTGTTGATAAAAAATTACTGCAATTTTTTTTTGCTTCAAATACAACGGTTGACAGTTATGCTTAGCGTTGATTAGAAAGTGAATATTATCGGCTACTCACAACTTTTTGGGTCAAGTCAATGCAACTAACCAACGCCTATATCCACTAGGCCATTGTGATTTCTCTGCCAGGTTACACCAGTGGTGAACAAGTGACATAGAGAATCAGGTTAGAGGGAGATAACTCGTGACTATCAAAATAGACTTGGCATGGAATAAGAATGATATACCCCATTGATCGTAATAAAGGATTTGGTTAGGTTCGGTCTGAAATTCATAGCACCTGAAGAAAACCTGAACGTACAACCGGCAACAAAGATGAGGACAATAATCCTAATAATGTGAATGTTGTAAATAATACCCCATGTCAGACATATAGACCAATATACACTGATATCTAAAACTGTATGATCAATGAAAATAGTAGTCTTAACCACTTAGTTTTGATATTCGAAGAAATAAAATAATAAACGGAAATGAGTAAAGACTTGTTTAATAAACTAAATTTAAGTATTAATAATTTAGGCCGTTTTAGTGCATGCCAAGAACAATGAAAAGTTCATGAAAGCGTCTCAGTAGGAAGTTGCACAGTCGTCATTGTGAATAACTTCACAGATTTACTCGGGGGTGTTTGATGTAAACATCCGCAGAAACCGTTGCTGAAGAACACTGTTGTGAAGATGCAATGTTTGGAATTGAAATCAATTCTATTGATATCCACCAACAAACATTTTAGGTCCATTCATGTTCGGCAAACACACTGAAATGTCCAAAAGAATTACGTTATTTTTCATGAAAAGTCTTCTATCCTCCGAATATTGGGAAGTGCAGTATTGTCTTGCTGAAGGCAAGGATCTTATTCAATAAGAATGCTATTTTCAACATGATAATGTAACCAGCCTTGCTTGTCGCTCCTGCATAACATAAAGCATCATTGTTACTTAGAAGAAGATAGCATCCGAGGGCATGATGAAAACTCCGACAGGATGTCTTGAAGGAAATTTTTCCGCTGGGTATCCTGATGCTATCTGTACTATCCAGGTTAGAATCTTTCTCATTAGAGAACATCATTTTTCACATTTATATGTAATATATTTGGCTCATGTCATCAAATATTACTGTGCCATTTGTAGTGTGGAATTGTGTCTGGACTTTGAAGACGTTTACAGGTTTTAAAATCTTTCTCTGGTGCTATTGTTCTTGAGCTGCATTCAGCGTCCCTAAAGACCATAATTTTTTCGATGCTCGGCTAGTGTTTTGATGAACAACCCGTCTAATATTTTTACTGTACGCTGACGAGCATTTTCAGGGCTTAACATGTGAAATTCATGTTCTCAGGTAGTTTAAAAAAATTGCAATATCACCAATGATAGTCCGTTAGGAGAGACATTGCAATTGTATTTTATTTTGTCACGTCAACTTTTAGCATTTGATATGATTTAACCAATGTAACTTAGCAGATACAAGTGGGAGATATTTATTGTGCTAATGCTTTTGCCCAAATATTGTTAGATTTCTTTTAATTAAAAGTTTTCTAAATAATTTAACTCATATCATTAAATTTTTTCTAATTAAAGAGTTTTTAAAATGGCCTCAAACCTTTCAAACAGACAGTGTATATCCTAATTTAACAGTATTCAAATTTTCTAATTAACTTCTAAAAACGTTCTTCAATTTTATTTTTAATTTTCGTGTGTTGAGACGCTACTCAATTAAAATAAAAAAGTAAATGAGAGAACTAACAGGAAAGAAGACATAATAATCAGCATGATGCATAAAATCCAAGGACAAACATATTAAAAAAGAAAATTTCGAACCGAAACCTTCATTAAATTCACTAGGCTATATGAACTCGATTACTTACGTAGTGGTGCCCCTTCTGGTAGTCCTTAAAAACACATGGTCCAGTGGATATAGATGTTGGTTTCTTCGTGTGAGTTGACCCAAAGTTTTCAATACCATGTTACAGCAGCGGTAAACAAGTAACTTACAAGGTTAGAGGGAGATAATTCATGACTACCCGAAGAGGCACTTCTACGCAAGGAATGGACTTCATATAGCCCAGTGATTGTAATAAAGTATTCGGTGCGAAATTCTTAGCATCTGAAGAAGGCCAGAGCACACAACGGCCGAAACACCGTAAAAATACCAACAAAGATGAGGACAAAAATCCAAATAATTTAAATACTGTAAATACTATTTCATCTGAGAAATATATATACAAATACTAAAAAAGAATAAATAATTCAGAAACGAAACGATTACATCGGATATTTTTTACACGAAGAAAAGAAAACCACGGGCAATGCAGAGAAATACTGACGGGTCAGTCGTATTAAAAATCTAAGTAGAACTTGCACTGGCCAAATCTACGAGAAACAAGCCGACAAAACCAGACGGAATTATAATAAGAGATGCTGACAGTTGTAGACTTTTACGGCATAGACAAGATCAAAGAAATAATAAATTAAATCTACATAACTGGGGATATTCTGGAAGACTTAAGCAAATCTATTTTCACGTAGCTGTCTAAGAAACCAAGCGCAGGCGAATGTTAAAAATCATCTTAATGCGCTATTTAA
>JBBBDQ010001810.1:4280000-4292500 GCA_037127315.1 Ascarosepion bandense
TATGAGCAAACGTCCTACTCATAGTACATTATCAAGTCTATGTCCAAAAGTCCGTGTAGATAGATGTTTCTAAGCAAATATCCATGTTTACGCAGTCAAGTAGTCAAGAAAAAATTCAACCGCTTGTGCTTAAAAACGTTTGCCCGGGATTAATTCCAATCAAATATTTCCCCTGTCTATGGAAAGGTTAAGCAGTATGACTTGTTTTCAACAATATCGAAATATTGCCTATCAACAGCTTTGGTGTCAGAAGCAAGATTTTCAAATATTTTATGAAGAATGTTTTTGCATAACTCAAAACAAAAAACTCCTCAGCGACGAAGTGTATAGATTTAACCCCCGGAGGTCTACTTCCGCTAGCTTAAATGCCATTACACATAGAATAGTTAAATGTTTTTTAAGAGAAGATATCACCTAAGATATCTAAAACATACTTGATAAGATGTGGCATAGGCTGATTGTACACAAACTCTCATGCCCAGTCCCTGCTATCATGTAGTACAATAGGATCGTTTTCATGGGCAATACAGTGAGGTTTAATGCAGGTGTTCCTGAATATATTTTTATTTTTTCTACCCATTTTGTCTGAAAATAATCAGTTATTGTAGATATAAATACCATCGACGAATTAGACATTTATGGGTCTTTCGGAAAGAAGTTTGAAAAAATGGTGCCGTATTTCGGCTGGTTAATAGAAGTATTGTCCTTGGTTGGATGGCATTTGGAAAAGTTGATAGCATCATGAAAATTCCATAAGTCAATAATCGAAACTAAGGGTATGAATTTTAATTAATTGATTCTAATTAATTGATTCTAATTAATACACTTGTTTCAGAGATGCATGCGCCTTTAACAAAGTCAATGCAGAGATTATTTAGGGACACCAGTGATCTAAGTTCATTGGAGCAGAAGCCGTGAAAGTATTTATAGAAGAGGCACAGGGAAGCCCCGTCACGCCGGTGAGAGAGTGGTTGCAGCCGGTCAGCCAAGTCAGTATCGATCACCTTACAGATTCTCCGTTGTATTTTGTCAAGAAGCCCGAGGAGAGAGCGACCGCAGCCGAGCTGACAAGTCGATATCGATGATATTACAGATTATCCATTAGATTTTGTCAAGAACCAGGAGATGAATAGCAGGGACACCCGACCAGATGTGGCAGCAGTGACCCAACTTCAACAGTGTCTTAAGAGTAAGAAAGTATCATATCACGAGTATATGTATGAAGAGCTTTTTTTTAATCGTTTCAACCCGAGCAAGGCGGTAATGCCACCGATGTGCAGGGGGCTACATAAGTGTAAAAAGATTAATTAGAAGAAAGTGTAAAGGAAGACGAACCAGTTAGAGAGGAGCAATAGAAAGATGAGAATGCAGGTGTGATGACAGTTTCAAAGGTGGAGAGAATGGAAAGGATATACTGGTTGGGGAAAGAACTAGAGTCAAGTGGTTAATAGATGAGTATTGACATTGCATTTAAATTCCTGGAGGTTGTAGCCGTCAGAAAGGCAAGAATATGTGAGCGAGTTACACAGGCGGGAAGTGCGGGAGAAGAAGCTGCAGGAGTAGAATTGTCGTCTGCATTTGGCTAATCTAACTGAGAATGGGTGAGACCCAGTTGCCAATCTGGCTGCACGAGTAAACACCTGCTGAGGAGGTACCAGTGACTTAAGTTCGTCCTAGCAGAAGCCATGAAATTATTTATAGAACAGACAAAGGGAGGCCACATTTCGTCGGTGGGGGAGTGGCTGTAGTCGAGTCGCCAAGTCAGTACCTATCACATTAGTGATTTTCCTTTGGAGACTGTCGAGAAGACTGAGGTGAACTGCAGAGGCGCCTGACGATATATGTCAGCAGTATTCCATGCACGGACGAATGGTTGATTTGTATATATGCAGGATGGATTCAGGCGGAAAAAAATCCTGGCCCGATACTTCTTAGCAGTGGATTTAGCTATGGACTCGATGTATTAGTTCCATTAGGACATTGGCTGTCTCTTTCCGCCAACGCAGTCGAGATTATACAGTTCTGTTTTTCGGATACGTAGCGCTGAGACACTGTCACACATTGGCCGATAGTAATTAAAGAATTCAGGGTTTGATGGGAAACACAATGTGATGTATGATATAATGAATACCGTGATTTCATTTGTAATGCGCTTTAATATGAATGAGAAGAGGGCCTGAAAATATAGTCACCGAACTCTTATGACCATAACAAACATGACGAGTATATCATACCTTGTGGAATGATGGTAATTTCTCATGCCTACATATTACGACAAAAATTAAACGTCATTTTGTAATATATATTTTACTTAAAATATCAGGTTTAATTACTGTAACCGAGAGATAAGATCATGGCGTTAAGTTTTCCAGAAAATCTCTTGGGAGAAGAATATTTATGCAGAAATATTATTTAAATTTTAAAAAAATAGTATGGCCAGTATATGAAAGCATCTTCAATAAATAAATAATTTGAGATGAGAAACAGATATTTCTTTGCAACAACGTCAATGCACAGTTTGAGGTCTCAACGCATATTCAGCAACATACCGGAAGACAATGATGCTGAGCCATTTAATTAATTTCAGCATTGCAGAAAAAGCCTCTGGTGAAATGAATAGGTGCTAGGTTTAATGAAGGCGCCTTGATAGCAACAACCCACAGTTTCCTTCTTCTTGAAAGATATTAATTCCTGAAAATAGAGGTTATCAGGATTCACATGGACAATTTTTCATCACACATGTATTCAAGTGTGGGGAATGAGGAAAGTAAAATTCCTCATACGTATATCTTATATGAGTGGCATTGAAGTAATAGAGTTAAGCAATTCTGATGGAAAAATTATAACATATCCAGAAATACAAATATTATTCATATCACCAGAAAATCACTAGCGTTTAAAAATTAATAAGTTATTGGATGCAGTTTTCCAAGCAATTTGCAATATTCACAAGTTTTCATTCACCTAATTATGGTTCGATTAGAAGAAAGAACACACACACGAACGAACTCACACAAACATAAACACACTCACGCTCTCTCTCACTCTCTCTCTCTCTTTCTCTACATACATATATATGTATTTTTTAAGTAATGCAATATTCATGGGAGAAATATCAGAAACAGATCATATGTGATAATAGTCAGTGTGGACAAAGGTATCAGTGCTGAATAGTTGCACCATGATTTCATATTTAAATAAAATGGTCATACCACACACATACACACACACACACACACACACTCACATATATATATATATATATATATATATATATATTATAAAGTATGTTTTAGAACATGTACATTATTTTTTAATATATGTCCTCGACAATCATATGTTTGTTTCAACGATATACATTTAAAAATTCTTTCTTCGTTCTGTACCTACTCGGATATATATATATATATATATATATATATATACTAATTATTAATGATAGTCATAGAAACGCTGTGAGATGTTGAACCACTTCAGCGTTGATAATAACCTCGAATACTTGGCCAAAAATCGTTAGGCTATTGACAGGGCGATATTTAAAAGGGTCTGTGTGTTTCCCAGTGATTTTAAAAGCAGGAACCACAGACATGGACTTTCAGTACGCAATAAGTTGAGGACTACAATCCCAACGATATCTTTCCAGTGTTCATATTTTTTTCTCGTTTGGTGGTGGCGTGTCAAAGTACAAAAAAATTATATTTTCGGTCATGTTCGGCATTATTTGTTGATTTTCATGTTTTGACTATGTGAAATTTCTGTCTGGTTTTTAATAATAGTAGGAACATTTATTCTGAGCTGGATATTCCTGGTGTTTGTGTGAGCGACTTTCTGTTTTAAAAAAGACTTCCTGTATACCACTCCCATTGTTAAAAAAGTTGAAGTTGATCAAAGGGCGTCGAGATTCTTGATGTACAAAGTCTCTCTTATCTTCTTCTTCTTCTTCTTCCTCTTCTTCTTCTTCTTCTTCTTCTTCTTCTTCTTCTATTTGTCGTGTATTTTCATGTTGTAAGCGATCATGGTCTTCCACATCTCTCTATTACTAGTAGCTTTTAACATGCTTTCTCCTGTTACCCCTCCCAAACCTTGCTCTATCTTCCATTTTCTCATGTTTATCAAGTATGTTACGCGTTACTTTACCCTGTTTCTTTTTCTATTTGTATGATCTGTGAGCATCAGATTCTCCAAGCCATCTTTTCTCATTTGATGTCCCAGGAACATCAATTCATTTTTTTCAAAAGTTAAGTATTATTTTTCTTTTCGTTTTCTTCCTCCTCAGAACCTCGTCTTTGCGCACTTTTTTCAGTTCACTTTATCCTAAGCAACTTTAGTGGAACCACATTTTGGTTGGTTCAAGGAGATTGTCCAGCATTCGCTACCGTATTGAAGAACATACAAATTCAGTACTCTCCTCTTTGTACCCAGCGAAATTATCCTGTCTCTCACTACTCTACCCAACTTCTGGAATGCATCCTTGGCCATACCAATTCGACTTTGGATCTCAGTGTTGCAGTTACCGTCCTCTGTTACAACACTACCCAGCTATCTAAATTTCTGTTCCTACTTTATTTTAGTATACCCGTGGAGTTGGCATTTTGGACTTCTCTTTATACTTTTGATCATGCATTCAGTTTTCTTTTAGTTTCTATGTAGTCTTTACTTTTCGCTTTCTTCCGTTACTTCCTTTGGATGGTCTTGGGTTAAATTTTTTGGCAATTTAATTTACATATTTAACGATAGATTTAAAAAAAAACTTTGTTGCTCATATATATATATATATATATATATACATATCTCTGTGTGTGTGCGTGTGTGTGTATGTGTGAAAATCAATGGCATTACGTTTGAATTCAGTAAATATACACGTTATACGAGCTGATAACTCAGTCGCTGTGTAGTACGTGTTTAGGTTGAAATTTATTCTTGCATAAGTGTCTACGTATTCATTGCTGATAAGCCAGCCTGAATATTTATGTTGATTACTTATCTCTCTAGCTTTTAAAAGTGTTGTAAACGAATAAATCTAAAAAGAAATATATCACGCCCGTGTGTGTTACAATTTGATGCGATTTTATATCGACATATAATATAGCAATGAGAATTCAATGCAGATATCATAGTAAAGAATAAAGACAAAAATATAAACTCTCTTACTCAGATGTGAGAAGGAAATCAAATGACATTTGCGGGCCTGATTTTCACTAAAATTTGAAATTAATAAAATAGAGAAATAACAATAATAGTAATATCAGCCATTTCGTTTCCGATAACATACATCGATCTGTTGGATACAGAGGTATTCTTGTTGCAGTAGCCTGCTCAACTACATTTCGGTTTATTCAACAATCAGAAAATAACAATGATATATACTTCATCTCTGGAAAGTGGAGTAGCAAACAGTCTAGCATTATTTGTTTATATGACTGTTTCCAAGAATTTTCGTCTAGAAATCATACTCAATGTCCTTCGATTAAGTTAAGACATTTCTAAGGCGGTCACTCTTTCTAAATTCCCTACGACGATAATGCGGGTAGCATGGATGGACCTGTAAAATCGAACCATACTTCTACGCGCTTACTACATATTTTCTTCCAATATGGACGGTCAAGACATTAGCAATCGTCGCTCTCTTTTCACTATCTTTCATAAGCTCTCCCCTATCAGTTATTCATCTTGCTTTCCGCAGTAGTTCTTTCCATGAGCATATTTTGTCATTGTCATTTTTTCCAAGCTCACTTTATTCATTATGCCTCCTAGAAATTGTAAACTCTATTTCTGAGGCTATGTAAAAATGTCATATATTTCTCTTCTCTTCGTCATTGTTCAATCACTGTTATTTTCACATTTCTTCAGTATAGCCAGATTTCGGTGTGGCTTCAAGTCACTACTTCATCTGTAATGATGTCTGCATATACTGCCATACCGGAAGACCGATATAACATATCGGTTACCTACTTGTCGTTGTTTTTTATCGAGATTCTCCAGTTTAAAAAAAATTTTACTTCACGTTTTGGAATGCATTCTTTGCTATCCCAAAGCGGTTCGAAAACACAGATTGATGATTCATCTGACAAAAATAAATAAATAAATAAATAATTAAAAAAACACAGAAAACAAAAAAAAATTCTAGATTCAGTGACTAATCTTTCCATAGAATGTTTTAAGCAATCAGTTACTTGATCCTTCTGTTGAAATGCCAAGTGACGACCGGATTGACGAATACTGTTGTAAAAAAACTATAAACTAAGAGGTTGATCATCACATCAAATGTTATAAGCAATCTGTTTGTTGATAATCCTGTTAAAGTACCCAGAATAGAATCAGATTGATGATTGTGTTAAATTATCCTGTAAATATGAGCCTGATCCTTCTCTTGATTAAGAATAGAAAAGAGCAGATGTAGAGATTGATCGTAAAAAGATCAGTTGGTAGATCGTTTTATTTAAATACCCATAAAGGATCAGATTGATAATAAAATAGAGACTAAAAGTTATATGATTCCTTAGAAAAATTGTAGCTCTCTGTTAATTGATGATTCTGTTGAATTACCTAGAAGGTTCAGATTGACCCCTGTGTTAAAGTACTCACTAAGTATCAAAATGATCATTCTCTTGAAAAAGAAAATGTGACTAGATTCAGAGTCTGAGCATATCATAGAAAGATTTAAGAAATAAATTTCTAAATCATTCTGTTGAAATACCCACAAATTATCACAATGATCCTGCTGTTGATAAAAACAAAAATTAAAAAGCAACAAAAAAAAAATATTGATCATTCTGTAGAAAAAACTGAAGCAATATTTTGGTTGATCATTTTGGTTTATCCATTCAACTCGAATGAGAGGAACTTTCTTTTTAATTAACTTTTGTTTGTTTAATACAGAATATCTTTTTCATTGTTACTTGATTTTTAAGATTTATTTTTGAATGAATCTATATAGGCTTATATGCCTAAATACTTTTTATTCCCATGTACATATCTTCGTATTTTTGCATTAATTTAACTCAGTTTATATGATCATCTTATTCTCTCTATATATTTACCCAGATTTTGCTTCATATCTTTGCTGATTGCAATTAGTATTTCTTGTGATGTTTAATTTAATACTATTCCACAGTTAAAAGGATTTCATGGTTAACTGAAAGTCAGAGCAATACACTTCATTTTTAGCATTTGCTATAATATTGGTGCATAAATATCTCAGAATTGTATTACATTCGTTTACTTGTAAATACTAAATCACCCCCGATTCCATAAGCTTAGCTGTATCTGTTGCCGACTACAAAAGCCTTTCTTTTATTTGCGTGACACATACAAAATTACAATGTGATTTACATAATGTCTATACTGAGTCCCAGCATAAAATTTTCGCCAGCAACTTATCAAAGGAATTTATTGGTTTTTCCTTTCATACTTTTTATAATCTATCTATCTATCTCTATCTATCTATCTATCTATCTATCTATCTATCTATCTATCTATCTATCTATCTATCTATCTATCTGTTGAATAATGGAATCACTGCATAGAGCAATCACAAATACTTATATTTGAATTTGCATCCTTTTTTCACGATCGCAGACACAGAAAATAAAATACGATTGATTTATCCTGTGAATGAATGTGCATGCACGTGTTAGAAAAAACAAATTATTCCGTATTCCAGATGCCTATTCAGTAGCAGGATAAAAATATCACAATTGAAGAAATTAGCGGATAAATACGCATCCGTCAATGGTGTGCAGAAAAGTCGATAAAAAAGCTTAACTTGCTAAATGCATTGATACAATAGAAAAATCGGCATCAATGCAAGAAAGCAAAAAATGAACGTCTCAACGAAAAATTTACAAAGGTAGAAAAACTAAAAACCATATACAAAACAGACCTGCATAAAAGTATAAAAGAGACAGCAATACGAAAAGCATGAATTTGTGTAAAATCCACAAAGGCAAAATACTAAAATATAAGATGCTGTAAGTGAAGAATTTATGCATGGAAAGCACTTCAATGACAGAATCCACACATAAAAAAGAATAATCCCGGAGTATTAACAAAAGACGTAAGATCAGCATTGTCCAATATGAAGACAATAGAACGCGGTGGGAACAGATGCGATTGTAATAGCCTTAGTACACAAAGCCTTAGATAATTTTGGGTCGATACGTTTACCGAAGTCTACGGCTATATCGTGTTGAATACACCGGTTCTCGTCCGATCACCGAAGTTAAGCAACATCGAGCCTGGTCAGTACTTAGATGGGTGGCCGTTTGGGAATACCAGGCGCTGTAAACGTAAGGACTAATAATAGTCCACCGGTCCTCCAGGATTGGGGGTTGGACGCAGGGCTAATAACCCTGTCCCATAAAAAAACAGTTTGTTACGAACACAGTAACAAGAATTTATGCTTTACACACCATTGGGTGTATAAAGGGTCAGATACGTTTATCTAAGATTGAAAAGTAATACATGGCAAAGATGGAATATGAGGAAGACTTCAAAGAAACCACAGGCAAATGGATGTGAAGTTTCTCAGATTCAGGGGCTATATGCGTAATCAAATTATTATGATTCTTATGTATTGAGCACACAGGAAATCATACTGTGTTAAGTTTTCAACATAGTGTATTAAGAAATAATATTCTAATATGACCAGAGTTAGTATTGCAAATGCAAATTCATCTATATATGTGTTTTATCGTAGATAAAAAATTCACAACACATAGAACCCTATAAAATACTACGAAACCTTGCTTTATATTTTGATAGTCTCTGAGTAATCTGTAACCTTAGAGATTATATGAGGGGAGAATATGGAATGAGTATTAACAAAAATTAGAAAGAACTTACAATGAAACTTATACTTAGAATGAAACAGCTGATATTTTGTGATGTGCGATGAGGTGCGGATATGAGTTGTGCTGAAGTGGAACGAGAAATCGTGGAGTCGAGTTCGAATTCAAGTTGAATTCCTTGTAATCCATTACACAAAATTCCCTTCGGAAAGGTATTAATCCGTCTCTTTTTTCCAGTTATGGGTTAAATAACAAGACAGATTGAGTTCTATAGCTTTGGCTCTCAACCAAACTGCCGCAGAAAGAAATGCTAAACTACTGCGGGATCATCTTCCGCCCAGTCAGTCATGTCGCTTTCAAGGCATGATCACCCGAAAGTGTGTATAACGTATAGCACTTAAATGACTAACTGAATAAAGAAGGAAAACCTCAGTAATCTAATGTCCACCTGACATATTGAACGCAAGAGGCAGAATGGGAGAAAGGTAACCCACATGATTCATTCAGTGAATGCAGGGGAATACAAGAAGTTTTTTTTTTAATTGTATCACCTCGAGCAAGGCGGTAACACCACTGATGTGAAGGGGGCTACGTAATAGTGAAAAGATTGGAAAAGAGAAAGCCGGAAACAACATCCTAAACAGGGAACAAGGGATGAGCCTCTTAACCTGTTCAATAGACGAGGCTAGTGTGTGAACCGGGCGATAGATCTATCTATTCCAATTGTGTGGTAAACGAGCAAATGTTACTAAGGGGAAGTAAAAACTAAAATTTGTAAAAAATCATTGGAGAAATATTTATCTATCGTATCTATTGTTATAATCATTCTTGATATCGATGTGAGATGTCTGAACAAACTCATAAGAAAACAAAAAAATTATGAGTTTTGACAGTTTCTCAGTGACTTTGATTTTATCAGAAAATTTTCCCCCAAAAAAGCGAGTAGACGGATTTATTTTTTCAGTCAACAAAACTCATTTAATTGAACTGTTACTGCATATTTAAGATTTAAGATGCCACAAATCAGATAAGAATGCGAAGTAATGGCGAAGTGAAGACAAATAAATATTTACTTTATCATTTAAACATTAGAATGAACTATTTATGTAAAAAGGAAGTACACTTTTCAAAATCAAGTAAAGACAAGAATGGCTAAAAATTAAAAACCATTCTGTATAGAAAAACCTCAAGTCAAATAAAAATAATTGAAAAAAAGAGAGAGAAATGTAAAAATAAAAAATGTTAAAGAATGAGTGTAAAGTAGAAAAGTTACAAATTTTGCATGTAATATATCTTTCTCTCTCTCTCTCTCTCTATATATATATATATATATATATATATATATATATAAGAAAATTTTAAAAACAGTTCCCACTTCGGCTATAATGCGTGACTCTTCAGAGATAAATTGAGTTCTCTCGGTGACTGGCATCTGTATACACTGCTTATATACAAAACATTAAAATCTGATGCCATGCGCCGATGGCTTAGGGAGTAGAGACTCCGACTGACACCAAATCGGTCGAGTTTCGATCCCGGCCAGAAGCAAGTGGCTATGTCTTTCAACACTGATGAGCTGTGATACAGCGAAACGGGCTTGTATATGGATGACTAATATATATATATATATATATATATATATATAATCATTTCAGCCAGGCAAGGCATCAATGTAACTATTGCGCAGGGGGCTACATAAAAGGGGCGCGAACGGTTACGTCAATATAGAATGATTAAGAGAAGGATGAGAATCATGGGGTGGAGAGAGTTACGTGAGAGTAAATTGAAAGTAGAAACATTCAGTGTGTGCTGGAGAAAGAATAGCAAATTATGTAGGTAAAGGAGATAAGATACGGCGATTGACGTTCCATTTAAATCTTCGTAGATTATAGCCATCCGGGAAGCAAGTATACGGAATGGAGTTCCACAAATGTGAAGTGCTAGAAAAGAAGCAGAAGAAGTGGTTTCATTTAAATATATTGACAGTAACAATGTGGGGCATTGTTGCCAGTCTAGTTGCTTGAGAAACATTGTCTAGAGGGAGCACCAGGAAGCAAATCCCGTCAAAGCAGGAGCCATGAAAACATTTATAGAAGAAACCACATTTATAAATATTTTTGTCGGCGAAAAAGTGATTGGAGTCGAGTTTTCAGGCAGGAACCAATTACATTGCAGATTTTCATTTGTGTTTTGTCGAGAACTGCGAAATGAGTAGCAGGGGTGCCCGACCAGATATGACAGTAGTATTCTATGCACTGGTGGATAGTTGATTTTTATGTGTCTAAGATGGATTCAGATGAGAAAAAAACTTCCTCGACCGAAACATTTCCTAGCAGTAAATGTATCTGTTGATTCAATGTAGTCGCACTACATGATGTCTTCTTTGAGAATAAGGCCGAGAAGCTGAAATGTATTGATTTGTAGAAAACTAATTTTATTCGTGCTAATAGTGTGTAGGAAAGATTATCTAAGGTGGTTAAAGAATAGCAGCTTCGTTTTGAAAGCAGTAAATTTACGAGACATTTCATACGCCAGTCCACCAGTTGATTGGAATTATTGGATTACATTAAACAAGGTATGCCATAGTTGTAGCTTGCGCAGAAGGCCACCTTACCAGACTTTCTCAAATGCTTTGAAGATATTTCGGGTAACAGCTCTAGCATCGCCGTTCATATTGAGAACTTGGTAAATGAATTCCGTATTTGTGGTTAACCTATCAGCGCTTGACCTGGCAAAAGGGAAGCCATACTGTTTGCTAGAGAATAGGTTATGGGCAGTGAGATGATGAACCAATTCGACACTGATGGTATCTTTAAACACTCTGCCAAAAATCGGAAGGAAACAGAGTGAGCAATAATTGGTGGGATCGAGGGTTCTCCAGATTTCTTAAATACAGGAACCACTGAGGACGACTCAGGAAAACAGGAAGTAGACAGGTAGTAATTATAGAGTTTGAAGAGGACAGATGCGAGTACAGGTGCACATTTCTTTATGACGATGACCGAGATTCCGTCACCTCTGCACGTCTTATGGGGTTAAGTTTTAAAATTATGTTGAAGATCAGAGAGAATGTTATGGTGCTCATACCTCAGACTAGTCATATTTAAAATTGGAAGAAAATCTGCGAGCAAAGCTCCCGGCCTTGTCAGCAGTGGCTGTGTGAATTTGACACATATTGATTAAAGTAGGGATGGTGGGTTTGTTATTGTTCAGCACACGTTTGCAGAGTCGCTTTTATTCTTTGGAGACGAACTTGCGGGCTGCTACACGTTGTTTCATTCTATCAGCAAAAGACAGTTTAGCATCATTTAATATTTTCTTGCACTCATTTCCATAAACAAAATAGTAACCTATTGTTGTATGACACGTGACTCTGATAAAGGTGGAAGAGTATGATTCTTGTGGACAATGGCGGCCGAGCAAGCAGTAGGGAACCAGGGAGAGGAATGAGGGTTAAGTTGAAATTTTATTACTGGGATGAAAGCATCGATGCCAGTTTTACCCTAGAATAACGGAGCCCTTTTTTAAAAAGATCTCACGCAGAAAATTGCTGAATGAGTCCCAGTCTGATCTTTTGTAGCAATAACAAATTCTGTTGGTTGGAGGTTACTTAGTGAGGCGTGAGTGAAGAAAAAAGTGAATGAAAAAACAGCAAGGTCAGAGACAATGTAGCTATTTAGATTTTACTTTTCAATGGTGTTGATTTAAAAA
>JBBBDQ010001810.1:4295000-4310000 GCA_037127315.1 Ascarosepion bandense
ATGTCTCAACGATATCTTTGGGGAGACGTTTATTTTCAAACAGTTAGTGTGTGACGTGACGTTTTTAGCCCCCAGACCGACAGTCTTACACAGGCGTCCTGTTATTTTTAAATTTGTTTCTTATCATCTAACAGTGTTAACTGTCTGATCACAAGTTAAGAATTCCAAAAGCAACACACCTCTTACGAATATTGTTTCGCTAACCGAACATTGATTCTTTTTTATGTAGTCGGCGACTTAGACTTCGAGTTTAAGAAATCTACATACCCCAGCATCCAGGGTGACGTAGTATACACAAGTACAGCCTTCTAATCATGTACTCATTTGAAGTTTAATAGAAAAACAAGATCAGAATTCATCAACCAGCAAAGAATATTATACTTGCTCTACATTAAAAATCATCTGAACACTAGCACATATATCGACAGATATATAGAAGCTGCTGATCATCGTAACATAAATAAGAACGTGTGACTACGCGAAAGCATTCGACAAGATACGACAACAAGAATTGATGGAGATGCTCGACAGCCTCGACATTTTCGGGAAAGACATAAGAATAATCAAGAATCTCTACTGGCAGCAAACGGCTTGCATACGGACAGGTAACGATCTCAGTAGATACACAAAGATAGAAAAAGGCGTAAGACAAGGATGTGTGTTTTCACCGGATCTGTTCAACTTATACAGTGAGAATATTTTGAGGACCATAGATGGCACGCCAGGATTTGTTATTGGAGGCCAGAAACTGAACAAAATAAGGTATATGGACGTCACATTGCTGATTGCGGACACGGAAAAGAAAACTACAAAAACTCATACAGAAAGTAGCAGAGAAGAGTGACAAAAAGGGACTACAAATAAACTTTAAGAAAACTGAGTGCATAGTCATCAGCAAAAGATACAACTCAAAATGCCAAATACAGGTGGGAAATAACAGAATCAAGCAAGTACAAAAATTTAAGTACCTAGGAAGTGTTCTAACAGGAGATAGAAAGTACGACATGGAGATCTGAAGGCAAATTGGCATGGCAAAGGACGCATTCCAGAAGATGAGGAAAATACTAACACACAGGAAAATCTCAATAGAAACAAAGAAAAGAGTGCTGGACTGCTACGTGATGTCAGTTCTTCAATACGGCAGTGAATGCTGGACAATATCATCGAAAATGAGGACAAAATTGGAAGCGGCCGAAATGTGGTTCTACAGAAGGATGCTGCGGATATCTTGGACTGAGCATGCAAGCAACGGTGAGGTGTTGGAAAGAATGGCAACAAAAAGGAAATTGATACTGAACATCAGGAAGAGACAACTGAATTTCCTGGACACGCAATGAGGAAGGAGAGCCTGGAGAACCTGTTACTGACTGGTCAGATAGAAGGAAAGAGAGACAAAGGAAAGCAGCGGATAAGATATTTGCAGGGTCTGATCAGGTGGATGACAGAACGGGGGTTGCCACGAGCAACAGAAGCAAACATACTAAGAGCCACAAGGGATAGGGAGAAATAGAGAACCATGATCGCCGACGTCATGAAGGGACAGGGCATATAGAAGAAGAAGATTTACTGCTGTGTGGAAGGTCATTATTGTAGTTCCAACATATAGCATTCATCTACTTTATTGCCCGTATTTTTCTACCAGCATATTCAGAACGTATATTAAACAGCAAACAGCCTGCACACGGATAAAAAATAGAATTCAGTAAACATACAAAATTAGAAAGAGGTAAAAGACAAGAATATATCTTTTCAGTGGACTTATTCTAGCTAAAGAGGTAAGTGATTGTGGGGAAATTAGAATTCCTACAAGGATTTATTATTAGTGGCCTCAGTATAAATAAAATATGATCAGCAGATGACACATTGTTTATATCAGATACTAAATAGAAAATCTAAGAACTCCTATAGAAGGTAGTGAAGGAAAGCAAGTATGAAGAAATAAACGTCAATTATTTGAGTGAGGATACATCTTTGTTAGAAAATGGAAAGGTCAAACATGCGAATTATCAATTTTTGCTACTAGAATCAAATATAAAATTTGGAATAACTTGGAAATATTTTAACCGAGGACGGAAAGTTCGATAATGAAACCCAAACGCGCATTGTAAAAGCCAAAGATCCAATCCAAAAACTAAACAGAATATTCTTCTTCTTCATATGCCATGTCAGTTCAGGATGGAGACGATCACAGACTTCCACTTGCCTCTGTCTTTTGTAGCGTTTAATAATTTTCTTCTTGGTATCTCTCCTAAATCCTCTCCCGCATCCATTCGCTAAAGCCTATGCTTTCCACTCTCTCTTTTTCCTTCTATCCATTCTATGAGTATTAGATTTTCCAGTCTCGCTTTCCTTATGAGGTGTCTCAGGAACCTCAGCTATCTTATCCTGATGCTATATATAAGTTTTCTTCTTGTTTGTATCCTCTTTAATAATTCGTCGTTGCCCACATGCTCGGCCTATGGTATCCTCACCATCGTTCTGTAAAACCTCATTTCTGCTGCCTCGGGCATTTCTATCAGACTTGAAAAATTCCTTAAACATTTGCTGCCATACAGAAAGACATATATGAAATGTAGTCACTCACTCTCTTCTTTGAAAGATTCGTTAGATTGTAATATTATTTTTTGATAATAATGTGTTATTCATACAAGTACTGAACTGTTATAAAATATCAATTCCCCTATTTGACAGAGAAGGATGCTTAGGATACCTTGGACGTGAGTAAAGATTAAATTTTAGAGGACATGTAAACACATAAGTAACACGAGGAAGAGGTAGTTGAAATTAAAATAGCACATTATGAGAAAGGAAGGTTTGGGGATATGATACTCGCAAGACTGATTGAAGGCAAGAAGGACGGAGAAAAGCTAGCCTTGAAGAAATTGGTGGCAGAACAATAGTTAGGAGGAATATTAAAAGTGCAAGCTACAAAAGAGAGGAAAGTGTGAAGATCCATGATCGTTTACGTCCTGAAGAGACACGTCTCGTAGAAAAAGTTTGTCAGTTATCACAAACATTTTGAATTATCATTGTATGTCCTCAGTAAGAAACACAATGATAAATATACATTTCGTCAGTAAAACATACTTTTAAGGACCTATTTTTTGAAAATATGTTTAAAAATTTAAATCGTCAAATGAAAAAGAAAACACTGGCTCACATAATTATACTTCCACCGTTAAATTTTCTCATTAAGTTTTAACTCAGTATAAGTCGGAAGAAGCCTTCTAAGCCAATAGTTTTACAGTAGGTACCTCCATTACATAAAAAAAAATCCAGCATAAAAAAGATTAAAAAGGTTCAAAACTTAATAAAACGAAATTTTTCTATCAAAAAAGTTTATAATATTATGAAGAGAAAAGATCAAAGCAAATTTTATTTATTTTATAAAATTTTTTAATCCCTTTTAACATGTTCGAAATTTTGGCAGAAAATTTTGTTTTGATTTGGCGTTAGCGTTGTTGAAAATATTACGACTATTTTACAATTGATTACATAATTTTTTTTACGTAACTCACTTTTGCGGTTAGAAACACATTCATTTGGAAATTCTCGCGAAAATCCTATATTTGTCGGATTTTAATGAAACTTTCAGTTCTCGTTCACAAATGAATAAAAATATTTTTGAAATTATTACCTTTTTGATGAAAATAATTTATTTTAACTCCGTTACCCCCGCTTCAAGTAAATTCAGGAAATGTTAATAAATTTTAATTTTCTGGTATTTACTTTTTTATTAGTTAAACGCAGAACTCATCGGGAAATATAAATCATGTATTTCTTTTATTTAAAATTATTATTCACTCTAAGAAAATCTGATCCGAAAAGAAATATAAAAATTCAATAAAATTTTGATATAATTTAATTTGATAAGCTTTTAATTGCTGGAATAAATAATAAAAATTAAGGACATTATAGTCTGAAGAAAAAAATGTTTTGGATTAGTAATAAAATTTTAAAAGAATTTTTTTTCATTTTTCTATTATAAATAATTCATAAAGTTTTAAAAATATTTTAAAAATCTTTTAAAGAACCGAATCGTTTTTTTATTAGTTAAGAATTGATGATTATAGAAAAAAATATTTGTGCAAATACGTTCAAAGTTACAAAGTACGATGTTCCATATAGGTCAAAATGATTTTATAAGTTAACAAGCGTTCTGGTTTATTCCCCCTTAGCAAAACATAGAAGAACGCAATTTCAATCTTACGATATTTTATTATCTACGTTTCCAAAATTTTTATTCATTCAGAAAGCATTTTCAAATGTCTGGCTATAAATCTAAACTAAAATTCTATAAAATAATATATAAAAGCTGAAATTATTATGTTAAATTTTTAATTTCAATATTTAGTTAAAAAATCAAAAAAAATTTTTTTTTTTTAGCACGATTGGTCACCATAATTTGCGTTTCTGTCAACATCCGCTAGCAGTCATCCGTCAGCACGTCTATGACTTTTTTTTTAATCATTTCACCCCGAGCAAAGGAGAAACGCAACAGATGTGCAGGGGGGTTACATAAATGTAAAAAGATTAATTAGAAAAGAGTGAGGAGTACAAGCTATTTAGAAAGGAAAAATAGAAAGCTGAGAAAGCAGGTCCGATGACAGATACATAGGTGGAGAGAAAGGGAAGGTTATACAGGGGAGGGGAGAGAGCTAGAGGCCAGTGGTTAGTAGATGAGTATTAACTTTGCATTTAAATTTCTGGAGGTTGTAGCCGTCAGGAAAGCAAGAATACGGGAGCGAGTTCCACAGGCGGGAAGTGCGAAAGAGGAAGCTGCAGGAGTAGAATTGTCGTCTGCATTTGGCTAACCTGACTGTGAATGGGTGAGACCCAGTTACCAGTCTGGTTGCACGAGTAAACACCTGCTGAGGAGGTACCAGTGACTTAAGTTCGTCCCAGCAGAAGCCATGAAAGTATTTATAGAAGAGACAGAGGGAGGCCACATTTCGACGATGGGAAAGTGGCTGCAGTCGAGTCGCCAGATCAGTACCTATCACATTACAGACTCTCCTTTGGAGCTTGTCAAGAACACTGAGGAGAACGGCAGGGGCACCTGACCATAAATGGCAGCAGTACTCCATGCACGGACGGATGGTTGACTTGTATATATGCAGGATGGATTCAGGTGGAAAAAACATCCTGGATCGACATAGTGACCCAATCTTCTTAGCAGTAGATTTTGCTATGGATTCAATTTGAGGTCTGACAGGGTAAGTGTATTACTCTCCGGGAGAATCAGCTGGTCCATGCTTATGGGAGGCAGAAGAGGTTGCCTGTAATGTTGACAGACAACAGCTTGGTCTTAGAGGAATTGAAGTTGACAAGCCACTTCTTGCCCCAGTTCACCACAGAGTGTAGATCCCGCTCAAGGTCAGCAGCGAGATTATGTCTGTCCGCCACGACAGGTTTCTTACTGGAGAGGGAGAATATTGTAGTGTCATCTGCGTAGATGCCTACTTGGGACTTGAGACTTACATAACAAAAAAAAGCTACCGTAGTTTTTTTTTTATTTTTTGGTAAATGTCTGGCAGTAAGCAAATATTAATTGATTAAAAACAGATAAAGGTAAGTTTTAATATTAAATTTGACTTAAATAACGTGCCAGCGCGGTAAATTATATTTTTTCAAGATTTTTAAAAACAGAAATTTGGCTACTGTTTACGTAATGTGTCAATCAATCAAAAATGGCGGTATTAAAAAAAAATGATAAAATTTTAAAATTTTAGATTTCAATCAATATAATTTCTGTTAACAATACGCCAGTATGTTTTGCTTAATAGAATTATTCAATTTAATCTCTTGGCTTTCAATTAAAGCTAATGTTAAAGCTTGAAGATAATTTATTTATTTTTAAAATTTCAATTTAAATTTAGGTATAGAATTATGACTGGACTCCACTGGACGTACCTATTTTACAGTAACCTCCTAATTCCCGTTAGGGAAAACTCAAGATAAAAGAAAAGCCTTTGAAAGTTCTTAGTCAGTTTTTAAATAAAAATATAATTTTTTAAATAAAAATATCATATAACCACTGCTATGAAAAGGACAAAAATATAAAATGTGCTGAACAGTAGGTAAATAAAATACATAATCAAAGTTAAAAAAAAGCAACGAAAAAAATATAATAATAATAATAATAATAATAATAATTTTAATATATATATATATATATATATTATTAAATTTATATACTTTTACATCAGATGTCAAATTATAAATACAAAATTAAATGTGTGAACTTAAAATTTTGAACGAAAAAAATAGAACGAATTGACTAACAGTAAAAACGAAAAAAATAACGTTCTAAATGGGAACGCGTTTACAATAAAATTGAAATTAATTTAAAGATTTAAAATTCATACTAAATGTTATAAAAGAAACTCTGTTTGAATATAACTAATAACTGAAAAAAATCTTTCCATTAATTTCGAAAATTACAACCACATTCGTAAAAACAATATATAAATAAATAAATGTTTACGCTTAGATATATAATAAACTAAAATTGTTCATTATATAGTCACCAAAGATAAGTAAACATTTTCAAAAAATTATAGAATATGTATATTAAATACTGTAAATAAATAAATAACATAACTAACATATCATAATATAATAAGCAAGAAAAATATATTGTATTCTGAAAATTCAAAAAAAAAAATCGAGACTTCTCTTAACATCGTTTTCTTATAGCCATGAAAAAACACATCCGTTTACTCCGACATCAGCGTTCAAAATATTTGGTGGTTAATCTAAAAAATAATATATAATTTACGATTTCTTACAATAAGTATATATTTATAAATTTTGTTAATCTTTTCTACAAGGAAATGAGCTTACGGCCATGTCACGTTGAAACACCAGTTTTCGTACGATCACCGATGTTAAACAAATTTAGATATGTATTCTAACCAAGTGCGTAATTTTGCGCAGATGTGTATTTTTATGAACTAGCAAAAATGCAAGCTGACAGACAAAAGAAAATAAATATTATTTGAATGGAACATGAGGACTTTGCTTGACGGGCATAGTTATTTAGTTCAGTAAATGTGGAGAGAGAAATGATTTTATAGTAAAGGATATATTATTCAATTCAAATGAAATTGTGTTTTGATAAAACAGCCTAGCCAAGGTCAGATAATATTAACCTCGGAATTGTTTTATGTAAACAATTTGCCTGAAACGTGACGAGTGCAAAACAAAAATCGGAAGACAGTTGAGTTAGCAGTAGAGCCGAAGTTAGGCAGCAGTTGAAATCGTAAAACAGAAACAGACAGGGAAATCGGGTTCAGTCACGACCTCCTCTATATTAACCAAGGCCTGTCCTATGATTAAAGTTGACTTGCTGACGTCACACTTAGTAGAGTTCTGTTTTACGCAGTCCGTTAGCGTTGACTTATTTTCAGAACCAAACATGCCTTCCTCTTGTGTCGTACCAAAAAATAAACATTTATTTGATAAATGGAAACATGCCATTAAACGGGAGAATTTTACCCCAAGTTCTTTTAGCAAAGTAAGTAGTTAAAATTCTACCACCATTTATTTCAACAGGCGCTAAAATCAAAATTTGCTAAAAAATTAGTTTTGCCGTAGCACAAGAAAGAAAGCACTTTGTTTATATCTTTTAAATTAATAAAATATAATAAGATATTGTTTTTATTCCTTTGAATAAAATTGAAATATAAAATATCTGAATTAAAAAAAAATTAAATACGGCTATTCGTTCGTAATTTTTTTTCGAAATCTTTTAAAACTTAAACTGAAGCCGAAAAAAGTTGTTAAACATTATATTTTCTAAAAGTATTTGAATTAATATTTTATTGATATTTTATTTAAGAAAATAGTGTTTTCATTTCAATGAAATGTTTAAAAATTCTTAGAAAACGAAAGTAAAATCTTACTTAACATTTCTATACTTCTTGCAACTTTATGAATCATTTTTAAACATGAAAAAATATTCCAGAATTAATATATGGTTCAGTCCCGTTGGTTCCCTGGTATGCGCGTGTGCTGCCCCCGCTCCAACCTGATCAACCTCTGAGTGATAGGTTGACGTTACCAAGAAGCGAATAAGAAAAATGTTGTATGACTTTATTTACATATACATAGTGATTTTATCATTTTATCAGAGTGAAAAAGACATTCGATTTTGTCATAGTGTAGATATGAGGTTTTGGGTTTAAGTTTTATTTCGTGGTCGATATAATTATAAATTTCGTTAATATTTTCTACATGGAAATGACCATACGGCAACTTCACGTTGAAGCACCGGTTCACGTACAATTATTATATATTATGTGACCAAGTGCGTAATTTTGCGCAGATGTGTATTTTTATAAAACAGCAAAAAAACGATATCATATATCTCTAAACCGTTATTATCTTCCCCACCAAAAAAATAAATTTATAATTTATAAATATATTTAGCTTTAAATAGCCTGTAAAGCGTTGATAAGCCGTACAAACGAATCAACCAAAAGACATGGAAACAAAAAAAATATTTTTAGAACAGGAAAATCATGAATAATATATAAGTCAAGTTTTTAATAAAAGTCGTATTCAATTCAATTCTAATTGAATCTGTAACATTATTGCTAGTAGCGATATACAGAATTGATATCAAACTCACGTTTTATCGCAGTAAAAAGGTACCAAAATAAAAGCAGATTTTGGATTTCTCCAGTCAGGAAAAATGATCTTACTCTCGATAATTAGCCATTTGTTAAACCTCTACTGGGGTCAAAATTATTTAGATATCAGGATGAACTCATTCATACAAACCATCTCTGTCTGTCTCTGTCTGTGTGTGTGTGTCTCTCTCTCTATATATATATACATAAAAATATCAGTAAACTTGTTTTTGGTAATGTCAGACTTGATTATGTAAAAATAATTTGAGCATCATAAATTTCTATTCATAAATGAATCTAAAAATTAAAGTTCGCAAACACTTAAATACCACACTATACCAGGTAATTTTGTGTTTTAACATTACTTCCCCTTTTATATGCATCAAACAAATATTCTATCTGATTAATGTAGGAGCCAGTTCATTTATTTGATGTCTTTGAAAATATCTTTTGGAAAAATGTTCAGTGATCAGCTTCAGAGAATTTGAATGAGCATCGTCTTAAATGCTTCTTGTTTGTGATTTGTAGCAGTGGGGTTATGTAGTTCATAACTTTAAAATACTTATATACGAACATGGAAGGCATCTGATTTTGATGCTTACAATACTATGCGAAAATATAGCTTCACACTCTGTTGTCCCTTCAACTGTGTTGGTAGTTTTCAATCGGCTACGAAAATCATGTAAGTCTAGGTTGATAGAAAAAATACTGTTGTAAAACTATTAGGGATTATTAAAGAAAAATAATTTAATTAAGAAGTATTTTTAAAATTAAGCAAAGAGAGAATGAGAGAGAGAGAGAGAGAGAGAGAGAATGATGAGAGAGACGTGTAGAATATGAATTTTTTTAATTTGAAGATGGTTTTCATGTTTTGTAGATATAATTTATCCGATTTCATAAACAACAAAAAAGTCATCATTAAAATTTAGATTTTTAAAATTTCTTGCACATCTGTATGTGTAGTCGTATCAACGCAAATAAACCTCGTCCGATGTAACCCTAAGGAATTAAACGCGTCAAATGAAAACTACCATTTTGTTATCTTTCCTCCAATTTCTTGACATAAATAATTTTAATATATCCTTATCTCATATATATATATATATATATATATATATGTATATATAATTAAGTAGTATCCTTTGTAATTTCTAATAATTTAAGTCCCTTACAATTGCTCTAATTTAATACTTATAGCATTAGAATAATTTATTTATTGTTAAATTTTGTTAGTTCTTTTTACTAATTTTTAATATTAATTTAATTTCGTAATAGTAGTGATAATTATCATCATTACTAATTTTATTTTCATTTATGTTATTTTGATTAATTTTATTATTTTAATTTTTAGTATAATTAAGTTCTTGTAATATAATTATAATAATAATAAAAGAATTGAAGTGACAGTCCCCCCCCCCCAGAATGGAAGAAGTCACACAGTTCTGGGAAAAGATATGGGCTTGCCCTAAAGAACATAGCAAGGAAGTACATTGGATTGCGCAAGAGATAGAACGAATGAAAAATAAACCAGAACAGACATGGTCTGGAATTACAGAAGATAATGTTAAATTTGCACTAAAAAAAGCACACAATTGGAAATTCCCAGGTATAGATAAAATTCCAAATTTTGGCTATATTATTTAAATACAGCACATAAAAAACTAGCCAAAGAACTTCAAGAAATGGTTGACGTTCCCACTAAAATTTCTGCATGGATGACCAAAGGAATTACATTTCTTCTACCCAAGAATGGTGACACAAACAACCCGAAAAACTACAGACCAATTACATGTTTTCCGACAACATATAAACTATTAACATCTATTTTAACAAAACAGACATATTTATTCTTAGAAAGAAATGACATGATACCGCTTGAACAAACAGGGTGCAAACGTGGCTGTTATGGATGTAAAGACCAATTGCTAATTAACAAAATGATCCTGGAAAACTGCTACAGTACAAAGAAAAATCTTAGTACTGCCTGGATAGATTATCGAAAGGCATTCGATAGTGTGCCACATTCCTGGATTTTAAAGACTTTAAATATATACAAGATATCGCCCGTCATCATCAATTTCATCAAACAGTGCATGTCTATATGGAAAAGAACCCTTTACCTCAATCATATAAATGGAACCTATAAGTCTGATGAAATAAACATCAAAAGAGGTATATTTCAAGGTGATTCTTTATCTCCCTTACTATTCTGCATATCATTAATAGCACTAACCAGTCAACTTAATAAGACAGAATGTGGTTATAAAATAGGCCAAAAGAAAATAAGCCATCTATTTTACATGGATGACTTAAAGTTATATGCTAAGAATGATAATGAGCTGGAAGGTCTTCTGCAAACTGTAAAATGCTTCAGCGAAGACATTGGAATGAAATTTAATTTGAATAAATGTGCTAAAGCTACAGTTTTACGTGGATCAATACAAGAAACATCCTCAATTAGCCTAGACCCTGCTGTAACAATAAAAGAATTGAAACCAGAAGAAGCTTATAAATACCTAGGTGTAAATGAGAGCGAAAACATTCACCATAAAAAAATGAAAGAAATAGTGCGTAAAGAGTACTATAGAAGGCTACGAATGATATTAAAAACTGAATTAAATTCACAGAATAGAGTTATGGCCATTAATAGCCTTGCAATCCAAGTTGTCCAATATAGCTTCAACATCTTAAACTGGACTCTAAACGACATCAGGCGAATGGATGCTAAAACGAGAAAGCTTCTTTCTAAGCATAGGATGCATCACCCAAAGGCTGATGTAGACCGTCTATACATACCCCGTAAAGAAGGTGGAAGGGGTCTTATTCAGCTGGAATTGTCATACAAGACAACAACTATTGGCTTACTAACATACATAGAAACAACAAAGGATTGGATGATACAATTAGTAAGGCAACATGAAGAAAGAAAGAAAAAATATTCAATAATAAAAGAAGGCAGTCAATACAAACAAGAATTACAGTTAGTAGATTCTGTAGAAAAGCAAAACAGTAGCCAAGAACCAACTATTGCGGCAAAAAATATGAAAATGAAAGCCAAAGATAAAGCTCTTGAAAAGATGAAACAGCGCTGGCAAGACAAACCTCTGCATGGCCAATATCCAGTACGTGCCAATAAATCCAATGTTGACAAAGTTAATACTCATCGATGGTTACATGCATCTGGATTAAAGTCTGAAACTGAAGGATTTATACTTGCAGCACAAGACCAAAGTCTTTTCACGAGAAACTTTCAGGCAAATATTATGCATAATAATATGGATCCAAAATGCAGGTTTTGTGATAAACACCAAGAAACAATAGACCACATAATCTCAGGCTGTTCTGTGCTTGCCCCAAACGAATATAAAAATCGCCTCGATAGAGTTGGGCAATATTTACATTGGGCAATGTGCAAACATTATGGAAAAGCTGTAAACAAACACTGGTATGAACATCATCCAGCACCGGTTACAGAAATAGAAGATGTAACCATTCTATAGGATTACACCATCTACACAGATAGAAAAATTGAAGCAAACAGGCCAGACGTTATTGTTAAAAACCAGAAGGAGAAAACTTGTCTATTAATTGATATGGCTTGTCCAGCGGATTGTAACATAGCAATCAAGGAATTTGAAAAACTGTCAAAATATAAAGACCTGGAAATTGAAATAGAAAAAATGTGGAAATTGAAAACAAGAGTTGTGCCAGTGATAGTAGGTGCACTTGGAATGATAAAAAATGGTACAAAACAACACATTGAAAGAATCCCTGGAAACCCCAGCTTAAGAGATATACAAAAAATTGTCTTATTAAGTACAGCCCACACACTAAGAAAAACTTTATCTATGTAATGCTGGGGATGATAGGGAAGATAGAAAAACATGAAATGGAGTCATAACAACACGCCACTACCTGCCTTAGGTCTCCCCGCAGACTTGGTTGGTAGTGAGACCAAAGCAGAAATCGAAATATGATGAAAAATGACATAATAATAATTACTGTTAATATTAATAATATTTCGATTTGAATTATTGTCAACACTCTTGATTTTTTTAAGTATATAATTTCTGAATATGTTGACAATATTTTTATCATTAACTTAATTTTCATACTTGATAGCAATGTTATTCTTTTACAAAGAAAACCGTAACGATGATATTTATAAGATGGATATATTATTATTATCATTGAAATTAATGTAAATAAACTAAGAATTCAATTCTTATAGTTAAATTTACTATTCTCTGTCATATTCTAACATTGAGTTCACATCGTATTACAATCCCCTGAGGATTTACTTTACACATTACCAAGTATTCTATTTAATTATATTTGTTCCTTACATCCCATAAGTCGAGCTTTCTTTGGAAAATTCTATTTGAATATTATTATAAATCCAAGTTGTTTGCAACAAAATGGGTAAATTTATTCCAGAATATTCCCTATAAAATATCCCGTACCCTTCTTTACATTACTTTACTCTGTCACTCACTGGCAAAAATAATCGATTTTATGAAAAGATGGAAAACTTACTTTCACCAGCACCCCAAAATTTACTAAATAAAAATAAAGTAAATATAATGTCAAATCAAAAAAGAAATCAACCTAATCATAAACTTCTAGAGCCCTTTTAAATTGACATGTTTAATTTAATTAAAAAATTAAAATTAAAAAACCATCGAAAAAATTCCAATATAAGCTTAAAAAATGTTAATAACATTAAAAATAGTAACAAGACGTAGATTAAAGCCGATAAATTTAAAAACATTTATAACATTGAATAATCTTACAAGCTTCTCCTCAATAAAATCACTAGTACTTATAAGAAAGACAACAACGCTAACATTATCTTAACAATTATCTTGGCTACCGCTAAATTGGCTAATAAATTTGATATCGCAGACAGATTGGGAAAAAACATATAAAAATGCATATTTAATGTTTAAAAACCATAAACCTAATTTTGACAATAAACTTCAATCTAGATTAATGAATACTTCCAAAACAGAATTAGATTTAATTTCTAAAAACTAACTTAAAAGTATAATGCTATCAATAAAAGCGATCAATTATAATAATCAGTGGAAAGATTCTTTGGATATCATTAAATAATTCCAACAGATTCAAAGCAAAAATAAAGCTACGTTTATTCAATTTGATGTCATCGATTTTTGCCCTTTCTATTTTACACGAGCTATTATTATAACGTTCAAATTTTGCTAAAAACGGCATAAATCTTACAAACAAAGTACTTGAAATTATTCTAGCATTTAGAAAATGTTAACTTGTATATAGCTATTCCACTTGGACTAAAAATCTCAACAATAATTCTGAGGTAGCAAAGGGCGCGCCTGATTCAGCATGAAGTGTTGATCTCATAGGATTATAAATATTACATACTAAGTAGAATTACTGATCCCAATCTAGTATTTTTTACCGAGACGATGGACTTATATTTATCACAAATTGCAATGACACTCTATCATCCAGAATACAGAAAAAAGTAAGAACTTTCCAATTTCTAGGTTTTAAAATCGAAATATCGTCTTACTTTTAAAAAAGAAACTGTTTAGATGTGAGTTTAAACCTTTCCAACAATACATTCAAACCATTTCATTAGTTAAATCAATCACCTAGTTACATTAATGCCAAATTTAATCACCATAATAAGTAATCGAATCCCTAATGTGTAAATACGAGAATTAATAGATTATCATCCACCAGAAATAGTATTTAATGAAAATTAATTAATATATAATGAAACTTTTAAGAAAAGTAATTTCAACAAATAATTAGTCTACTAAAATACTTTTAAATAAAATCAAATTATGTACCCAAAAACAGAAAAACAAAAATATGGTTTAACACTTCATTCTGCAAATTTTCCTATCTAAATCTCATCCGATATTTTATTAAGCTAAAAGTTAAGCAGTTTAATCAAAATAAACCACTAAATAAAATTTTCAAAAATAAATTCTGAAAATCAGTTATTAAAGTAATAAGAATATTCAAAGAATTATTAAATCACACAGTAAACAGTTATTTAAAAATGTTTTAGGATAAACCGCAAGTTTATAAGCCTCTTTGTAACTGTAATAACAGAACGAGTTACCGGTTGAAGGGATTGGCAATTCTATTAAAGCAATTTATGAAGTTATCCTTTATCCGAAAGAAGAGCCAAACAAGAAAAGAAGTATACAGGGATAACCGCGGGAAGTAGGAAACAATTATTTTGCAATTTATCGAAGGAATCACTCTACAAATTAAATGGATGATCATCAGACATGCGCAAACCACCAACAACGTCAGGAGCAGATGCAACCTATGCTTGGTGGAAGAATTATAATACATTTGTAATGAT
>JBBBDQ010001810.1:4312500-4362500 GCA_037127315.1 Ascarosepion bandense
TACTCTACCTTTAATATTTTTTCGTCTTGATTATATTCTTCGTTTTAATGTCGAAATAGCGTGATTAAATTATTACGTAGGTTAAAAGATTTCCTCCCGATATGCGGACAACTTTCACCAGAATCTATTTCTTTAACATTAAATTGATTTTAACAAGAATAAATTGTAATGCTGTCTGCATTAATCTTGGAATATGTAATGCGTATTTTTATTTCTTAGTTGGATTGAACAGACATCATAATAAGCATATATATTCCTTTTGTGTTGAAGGACTATTGATCGCCACCATCTTCTGAAAAGTGAAACTCTGTTGGTAAAAGTTATAACGAGATTAGAAAAAATAAAGTATAAAGACATTTGATTTAATATTACGGATGAAATAATCAGTATTTCGTCAGATTTGTATTGAACATTTTCATTGATTCATGCAAATTCCAACCCACTTCGAAATATAATCACTCATCTTGCTGCGTAGGAATAAAATCCCGCCGTATTAAATATCTGAAATGTCTGATGCAGCGGCAACTGAGGTAACTTTAAATGCATCATTGAGAAACGGCATAAAATTACTCAATAATTTTTATGTTCTTTATTTCATATATTTTCTGCCTCGCAAATTGAGCGGACTACTTACCCGTTAAATGTCACATTGAAAACCTTTTAAAAAATTCAAAAATCAAACCAGATCAGAAACATTTTCAGGAAATAAACGTTGCTTTAAATTTCAGCAACAAATATCGGCAAAGAATCTTAAAACGGCTATTCTATTTTTGCTCACTTTCACACATGTATTAATCGTAATATTAGCCATTTTTTTAGGGGGAATATTCGGAATTAATTGTCCGAGCATGATTATCTATTAGATATTTTGTTAGGAAAACGTGTCAGTTTTGTTAGGAATATATATATATATATATATATATATATATATATATATATATATATCTACTCTGCCTTTAATATTTTTTCGTCTTGATTATATTCTTCGTTTTAATGTCGAAATAGCGTGATTAAATTAATACGTAGGTTAAAAGTTTTCCTCCCGATATGCGGACAACTTTCACCAGAATCTACTGTCGGTTGAAATATATAAAATCCTTATCTTAAAATTTTTTTTCCGGAAAATGTGTTTCTCAATCGATGTACCTGATATCGGGCTTTCTTGTATTGATGAGATTTTATTAACAATTTAAGTATTGTGGATTTTAATCTGGTTTATACTATATGATAGATATATTCATTTGCGATTGTGCTGCGTAAAATCCAAAAAGTTAGAAGAATTATATTCTTCACCAAATCACAAGTTTATTTAATCGATTACCACACACTGTGGTTAAATCAGCTAAGTTGACATGATTCTTAACATTTTTGGAAGCCAGCCTTGGAGAAGGAAATGGAAATTCAGAAACATGAAGAGGTAAACAGGAAAATGGGACACAAATTCACTCGCAAAAAATTCACCTGCCAAAATTCACCCGCCAAAATTAGTTAGCCCACGTTGACAAATATAAAGAATATTTGGTGATAATTAAATCTTTAGACGATGAATATTTCCATAAAGTCGATTAAAAAGAAGAGGATTAAAAACAATTCCAGCAATGTTTTTAGGCTGATGGGAGAAACTGTTTCAATATATAATGCATAGCATTATACAAATAGGGTAGGAGAATCGCAACATTTCCCCGTTTATCGCGCCAGAACAATTACAAATGAGTTCGATTCTCCTCTGGGGACTGATACTTTTGGCCTTGTGCCACATGTAAGCTGAGCTTAGGAAATCGCTATGATATATAGAATTCCTTTTCACGATTGTAAAAAAATCAGCTATTATTCCTATATTTAATAATACGATGGTTCAGCTGAAACTGCAGTAAAGACTATGTATCTTTTATAGAAGCAAATAATGAGAACATAAAACACTGCTACTGTTCTTGAAGAAAAAAATGTGAAGATATAGCGGTCGATATATAGGTGTCTAAATGGAGATTTCTCCAACACAAATACAAACATTTTCAACCCGAATGCTAACATCCATATACGTACCTTTCTTTTTTTACCAATAACTCTTGGGAGGAAAACCGAATTTTTTTTAGTATGACACGTTACATGATGTATCAGAATTAAGATTTTAAATTATGTATGATCAGTTTCCAAGCACTTATACTGCTGTTAATGGCACACAACATTCTACAGACAACAAAAACAAAAAAAAACAAGCTAGATGCTGTTGTATTAACAGACGCTGCACATAATAGAGATTTAACATACGAACGATTTAAATGGTTTAAAAGATACTGGAACAAACGAAATTACAGAAAACGTCATTACCAAGCTCTTCCTATGTATGTCTCACATTTTTCTCTCTCTCATATATATATATATATATGTGTGTGTGTGTGTGTGTGTGTCTGTCTGTCTGTCTGTGTGTGTGTGTGTGTCTGTCTGTCTGTCTGTGTGTGTGTGTGTGTGTGTGTGAGAAATGTGTACGTATATATAACATATAACGTATATATAACACTTTGAATATATATATATATATATATATATATTCAAAGTGTTATATATATCATATTATTTATATATTATATATGCGCGGTACTTATTTGAAAGCGCTCCATATCAGTGATAGAGCTAACATATTCACAAACTCACACCTATCTAGCTGAATATATATATATATATATGTGTGTGTGTGTGTGTGTGTGTGTGTGTGTGTGTGTGTGTGTGAATGTATAAAACGGAAAAGATAATCCAAACATTTATCCAATTAAGATTATATATTAAATGCTTTAAATAGAAAGCTCAATATGTATTATTCCGAGCACTAAGTTATACAGGAAATTAACCTCAACATATATAGACTTTATACAATAGAAGTCATCTAGACAGATCTCTAATAGAGTTTTAAAAATATTAGATTTATTAGAAGAATCAAGTTTCTTTCGTTGGAAGATGGGGTAAATTGCTTCAGTAATATTAAACAACCTTCAGAGTCTTTATCTTTGCAAGCGCTATAATTAGAAGATCAGACGTTAACCATATTTGTTCCTTAACTTTGAACACAAGAAAAACCACAAATATGTAATAAATTCCCTTCTGTTAATTTCTGTAACTATGTAAGCTATGAATGTTGTTGGGGATCAGGATGTCTACTATCAGAGAAAATTTTACGCAATTGCAATGGTTAGTTTTGGATATACTGAATTTTTCTTTTTTTTCTACTATTCGACGCTGCTATATATATTGTTTAATTTTTTAGTTTTGGTCATAATAAAATTAGACCAGTGCACATTTGTACAAAAAAGTGTTCAATACAATTATGTTGTTGAACTTTTGAAAATTTTCAATTTCTAATTGAGTTATTACACCACCATGAATGGTGGTTTAATGATTTTGCAACAGAAAAGAAGCCGTTTACAAGGCAAAGGTACATGAATTAAATGGACAAAATATATTTGGGTTCCACCAAAAACACATTTAAGCCCAGCTGGTGCAATCACTAGTCTACATTCAAAATAGAAAACATAAACAACTCTAAAAAACTGGCTTGCCACGTGTGGAAATTAAAACAAAACATAGAAAACACCCAGACATAACGTGGAGTATATAAAAAACAACCAAGCCTTACAGCGTTGGCAAAATATGTAGACAGGGCAAAGAAGAAAAGTTAGAGATTATGCCATTCCCAAACAAAAAGGAACCATTGAATGAAAGAACAGAAATTAAGAAATATGTAACTATACTAAAAAAAACCTCTTAGGTTCCATACAATCATGGATGAAAATTTATAAAATCTTGTAATTTTGAAAATTTCACGTTAAAAATTCCATACCACTTGAGCATTCGAAAAAAATAAAAACATCGTTACATGAGCGTTCTTTAAAAAAAAGGTGAACGGTATTGAAATCAGTTAGTGAAAATCGCCTGAAGACACTGCTCATGATAGAAACCTAGCTTTACAATGGAATATATATATATATATATATATATATATATATATATATATATATATTAATTCAGATACTTCAATCCAAGGGAAAAAAGCAGGAAGATAAATTCCAAAAAACCCGATCCTAATTAATATTAAAAGTTTATTTTAATATTAAAAAATGATACAGGAAGAGAGCTCCATGTAATAAAATATTACAGAGCAAATATATATTAAAAAGGGATTAATTCAAAGATGTTGAATGGCCATTTCGATATGAAGATCCCCACGGGGAACGACACATCACCTCAGCAACAGAAAAAAACCTTTCAGAAACTGGAGAAAAATTAGTCTACTTTTCCTTTTTAAATAGATTGCAAAGAAATTAAAAAATAAATAATAAAATAAAATAAAAATAAAAATAAAGGGAAAGAAAAAGAAAAAGAAAAAAAAAAGAAAAAGATAGAATAAAATCAAATAAATAAGAAAAGAAAAAAATTGACATCGTCTGGGTTCGCAAACAGAGATTCCAGACGGCACTATCACGTAGGTTCTGGGAAATGAAGGAGGAAGGGCAGGACCCTATAATCAGCTGGAAATTAATAGGCTCAGCTTGTACTCCTAAAAGTTTTCGTGATAGGTGTCGTCTGTGTTTATTGGAGAAGATTCTGATTTTGAAGTATCCTCATCAGGACTTAATTTTGAACTTTAGAAGGGAATTTATAAACAAGTGCCGCCATAGGGCGGATTTTAAAATTTAACTTCTAATTTTTAATTTTTAATTCTAAATTTTTCTATAATTTTTTTAACATTTTAAAAAAAAATTTTAATTTTAATTTTAAAAAATTTTTTTTTTTTATGTATATGTGTGTGTTTGTGTGTGGATGTGCATATTTGTATATATATGTATATATATGTATTTATGTATGTGGGCTATATGTAATTTTGAAAGAATTTTTTTAGCTACTTAAATGCTCCTTTTCATAATATTCATTAATATGTATGTGTGTGAGTGCATATGGGATATATATATATATATATATATATATATATATATATATATATATATATGTCTGTGTGTGTGTGTGTGTGTGTGCGTGTGTGTGTGCATATGTGTGCATGTATGTGTACACATGTATATTATGTGTATATGAATTTTTTGTATATAGGTGTGTACACACATATATATGTGTGTATGCGCATGTATATGTATATAAGTGTGTAATAAATTGAATGTATGTGTGTGTATGTGTATGTATATATGTATTCTTATTCGTTAAATTGTGTGTGTATATATATATGTATGTATGTGTGTACTATATAATAATTGTAATTCATTTTTTTTTCTTACCTAGTGTTGTCTTTATTTAGTTTAATTTCAAATGACCTAATTTTTTTAAAAATAATTTTATTTTAAATCCTATATCTTTTTATTCCCTTTTATTAATAATTATGCCTTTTTAGGTAAAGGCCTTTTTCTAATACTTCAACATTTTGGGGAAATTAGGTTTTTGAATTTGTCCAGCGTCTGTAATATTTAAAAAAATTTTTTTTCTTTAGTTTCTTTCTTTTTCCCTCCCTTCCTTCTTTTATCTCTCTTACCACCTTTTTTCCGTGTTGCTTTAACTGACGTCAATTTAACACGGCTGTCTGTTAATTTTTAGTTACATTCTCCCCTTTTTTTTGCGAACCCAGACGATGTCAATTTTTTTCTTTTCTTATTTATTTGATTTTATTCTATCTTTTTCTTTTTCTTTTTCCTTTTCTTTTTCTTTCCCTTTATTTTTATTTTTATTTTATTTTATTATTTATTTTTTAATTTCTTTGCAATCTATTTAAAAAAGAAAAGTAGACTAATTTTTCTCCAGTTTCTGAAAGGTTTTTTTCTGTTGCTGAGGTGATGTGTCGTTCCCCGTGGGGATCTTCATATCGAAATGGCCATTCAACATCTTTGAATTAATCCTTTTTTAATATATATATATATATATATATATATATATATA
Organism: Ascarosepion bandense; assembly: GCA_037127315.1. NCBI lineage: Eukaryota > Metazoa > Mollusca > Cephalopoda > Sepiida > Sepiidae > Ascarosepion > Ascarosepion bandense. Next base: position 4,318,432 of record JBBBDQ010001810.1, read on the forward strand.
TATATATATATATATATATTCCATTGTTACTAGCATAGAAGGACCCACATACAAAATATCATGGCTACTATCACAAATCCTCTCCACCTTCCCCGGACACATCAAAAGTTCCGATGAAGTCATCGACAGACTACACGGAATCAATCAAAACAAGCTACAACTTAACCGATACGCATTATTCACGAGATACATAGATGATATACTCATCCTTACATTTCACGCGATAAGGCCAACAGAATGGCAGCGACGTTCAACAGTATGGACGTCAAAATAAAATTCACAATTGAGCACCCCAGTGGATGCCTATCACTGCTGGACTTCAGGCTAAAAGTATAGGAAAGAGGAGAAATTCAAACCGATTTCTACAAAAAGCCTGCCAACAGGGAAATGTTTGTCCACTACCAATAAGCCTTCCCTCTCAGCGCTAAGACTGGTTACATCAAAAACGAGCTCACAAGTATCCGATACAAGTACAGCAAAGAAGAACACGGTATCACCCACACTGCACGTTTTAAGAAAGTACTGGAGATAAACGGTTATCCACAGTCCTTTATGGGTCGCCTGGAACGGAAAGGTAGTAAAGGCCCAAGGTGTCACACCCTATCTAACACCTGCTTCCTGATGCTACCACACTTCAGTGAAAATATAACAGCAAAGATTTGTAGAGCTATCCGCAGAGAGGGATTGGATATACAACTGGCCCACTACGGGCCCCACTCTCCGCAGGCACCTAAACTCCAACCACAAAAGAAATAACAACACCACATGCAGACTAGCCAATTGCCCTATTGCAGGCACCGGCATATGCCATCAGGTATATGTTGTGTACCTCATACAAATCGCCAAATGCAGAGAATTCTATGTTGGCAGCACCACAAGACCATTACATGTTAGGATAAAAGAACACATGCACACGTAAGCGTCGTCTTTCCATAAACATTTTAAAAATGCAAAAGTACTAACAAGAACATAATCGTCAATATTACATAAAAAGTCCCTAATAATAACTAAACTACACCCACAGATCAAGAATCGACAAGAGCTTAATCTAGACTACATAAGAGAATAGACGACGCTAACACCCACATGACACACACTCACCACAACACTAAAGCTCATACACACGGGCACGATATCACAGTTTAATGCACACATATAAACATCACATATAATATATATATATATATATATATATATATATATATATATATATATATATATAATAAATGAACAAATGATTTTACACTATGTTATCCCCACCCCGGCAAAGTAACGGAGGTGCCTATAACGCACCGTACACCGTAAAGCACACACACACACGCACATACAAAATGAAGTTGAATGAATTAAAATAACTACGCGCACCTATTCCCCCCCCCCCCCGGCAAAGTAGTGGAGACGCTTCTAACACTGCGCACACCGGAAAGCACACACACACGCACACACACATAAAAAATAAGGTAGAATAAATTACAATAACCACTCGCACATAGACACGCATACATAACACGGTCACGGCCACTCACACGCCACCAGATTAATCAGATATTTAAAACAACAGTAATGAAACTGATACTTTTCAGCCCGGTGAAAGAGTCAAGGTAACTATCAGATCACATTAAGATAAATCACACATACAAGCAGATTGATATCATCAGACCATAAAGGCCCCAACTAGAATACACACACACACACACACACACACACACACACACAAATACACACACACACACACACACGGGCGCGGGTACAGCAGCAGTGGACAGTCAGGAACTGCCACACACGTACAGCCGCACACACACGTACAGCAGCAGTGGACAGCAGCAGTGGACAACCCGGAAAACTTCTTAGAGAGGCCGTGAAGAGATACGGACAGACAAAAGCTTCTCTGCCATTCTGAAGATGAGATTTTGTTTACTAAATAGGTAATATCCAAACACTTCTTTACCTTCCTTTATTTTGCACAGCGCATTGTGACAACCTTCAAGACATAACACATATAACTATTTTACATAATGCTTCAAGCAAATTACAAAACATTACTATATATACATATAAATATAAACGACATTATAATTATAATCGTGTGGAAAAGCTAGGTTCGTCTGTCTCATTAGGTTTTATCTACTCATATATATATATATATATATATATATATATATATATATATATATATGTGTGTATATATATATATATACGCTCTCACACCCTGATTGAGCACTCTAGAAGAATGCTAGACTTTGAAAAACAGTAGCTACTCTGGCATGTACTCATCGCTCATTCACTAATGGATTAGAGCACTCTGGCTATTGGGCGGATATAATGACAATATATAAAGTCTGCCTTCTTCTAGCGAACGCTCATAGCCCAGAGGTAGTATCGCCGACTGATTCGTTCGGGTATCAATCCCGGGTTAAAAGCAACGTGAGTCTAACCGTACTGATGTGCTGTGATACAAGGAAACAGATCTGTCTTCGGATGACTATACTCTGGCGTGTACGCATCGCTCATTCAGTAAAATGAATTAGATCGCCCTAGCTATTGGGCGCGTATAATGATATGCGCCAAAAGTCTGCCTACTTCCACCGAACGCCCATTTCGGTCGGGTTTCAATCCTGGGTAAAAAAGCAATCGGAGTCTGACCGTACTGATGAGCTGTGATACGGCGAAACAGATCTGTCTGCGGATGACAATATATATATATATATATATTGTAAGTAATATAGAAGGTGGATTTACCTGAAAAAAAATACAACACATACCCAAAACACAAGATATTTTAGCCTTAAAGTTTGAACCTGATCTGACAAACCAACATTTGAATATAATGACAATGATTATTGCTTACTACAAGAATATTATGTATATGCCACTGATGACTGCATAGTGTCTGAATCTTCGAGTCTTGCTTTAGATGTAGAATAATATGTATACTTATCAATAAATAATAAATATCTCTGTTATATTACATCAAGCAATATTCTATAAACACTTGCCAAATATTTATTCATTGGAGTGTACCTGCGTGTATACACATATAAGTACTACTTTTCATCTCTGCCTATATAATATATATATATTGATTGATTGATTAAGTTCCACAGTTATTTTTACTCAATAGCGTTTAGAATAATATAACTATAACCGTTACCGCGGAAAAGATTACAGTTAGTTTAATACACTTTCTAATTGTAACCAATGATCATCATATAATCTTACTGAAACATAGAATTACGTTTATGCATATAATATACTGTCACCGCTGTGTAATCACTTCAGTGTCCGTATATATATATATATACATATATATATATATATATTCACAGTTTAAAATTGGAATGATATTTGTGGCAAAAATTGGTGTGTTTGCAAGTAATTTACTCGTAAGTATTTTGTGTCATAAATAAGTCAATATCGAGATGAGGATACAGAGTTAATTCAATTATTGCGGAGAAATTTTGTCACTAGCTGAGCAATGTTATTTCATATCGACTTTGATGTTTCGTGAAGGTATTTTTGTAATGACTTCACTCTTCAACTAAGTGACTAAATTTTTCAAATTGTATATATATATATATATATATATATATATATATATATATATATATATATATGCAGTAAATTTTCCTTTAGGTATGCAAGATTAAATAAATTGCAAGCTTTGCCAATTTGTGACTGCTTATTTTTACAAAAATTCGTTCGTACTCATGCATAATCTTTCGCGCATTATAACTGAAAGATATAAGAATTACCCTGTGACTTTAACGGTTGAGTTTATTATCCATTTCTCAATATTCGCAAGTACTTCTTCTAACTTATCTCTCTCTCTCTCTCGGTCACTTTCAACACACTGTGCTTATTAGCTGGCAAGAGAACACGCCGAAATTATTCTGAAAAAAATGTAAATTCAAAAGCATATACAAATTTCAACTTTGTAAGTATGCTATCTGCAAGTGGTAAGTTCAGATTTTCTATTAATGTTTTCTACTGTATCTGTTTTTCTCTTTTACTAAAAGATACTAAATTGTTCGGCTGTCTAAAGGCTGTTTCGACTTTAACTAAGTTAAAACTTAGTAATTTTTTTACGTAAATATTATATATATGTATATATAATTGGTACGTTAGCATTCCTGTAGGTTAAAAAATATAAACCTACAAAGGACGGAAGAACACTCAAAGAGTCAACAGCCAGCTAAGTAGAGGTGATGTCTCAATAAACCATCGTGAAGAAGGCAACGGGATACCACTCCACTATCTACTCCCGCTCAATCATGGTTAGTTACAAAAAATATATTAAACCCAACAGCGTGAAGGGGGTTGTTTCCCAAGGAAACAACTCCTCGCTCGGTAAAGACCGGTAGGGGCAACAGGTCTCATCTGACCGTCATCCGGCGACTGTAAGCACCAACGGCATAAAGGGGACATTTTACTCCACAATTTGTCCCTCGCCCGGGAAAGAACGATATGAGCAACAGTTGTCCCTGGACCGTTTCCCTGCGACTGAGCGCATCAAAGACAAAATTACTATCGGAACATGGAACATCAGGATACTCAACTGTGGACAACTAGTGAGTGTCAAGCAGGAGATGAACAGACTGAATATCAACATCCTAAGCATATGTGAAACAAGATGGCCCAATAACGGAGATTTCAGTAGCGACACCCACAAGTTGAACAAATGCGGTGAAAAGACACATCCTTGTCTGACGGCTTTTTCTATCTTTGTGTATCTACTGAGATCGTTACCTGTCCGTATGCAGGCCGTTTGCTGTCAGTAGAGATTCTTGATTATTCTTATGTCTTTCCCGAAAATGTCGAGGCTGCCGAACATCTCCATCAATTCTTTGTGTCGTATCTTGTCGAATTATTTCGCGTAGTCAATGAAGCATAGATACAAGTCTTCCTTCATTTGTAATGCCCTTTCATAGAGTATCCTAATCATGAATAGTGCGTTCCTTGTTCCAGTGTCTTTGACGAACCCGCACTGTTCCTACCCTATCTCTAGCCTGATTCTGCTTCTCGCTCTATTCATCAGGATTCTGACAACCAGTTTTGGAATGTGACTCATTAAGCTGATACTTCTGTGTAGTTCGCACTCGTTTGCACCAGGTTTCTTCGGCAGTGCTATAAATATCGATTTGCATAGGTCGTCTGGTATTATTCCGCTGCAATAAATTTCGTTTATTATGTCGGTAGTTTTTTCTATGCCGTATTCTTCTAAGGCTGTCAGCAGCTTTATCACAATGCCGTCTGGGCCAGGTGCTTTGTTTCTGTTCATTTTGGCCATTAAATACAGGTGGGAGATAGCAGAATCAGGCAAGTACAAATATTTAAGTACCTAGGAAGTGCTCTAACAGGAGATGGAAAGTGCGACATGGAGATCCGAAAGCGAATTGGCATGGCAAAGGACGCGTTCCAGAAGGTGAGCAAAATACTAACACACAGGAAATTCTCAATAGAAACAAGGAAAAGAGTGTTGTACTGTTACGTGATATCAGTTCTTAAATACGGCAGTGAATGCTGGACAATATAAAAAATGAGGACAAAACTGGAAGCGGCCGAAATCTGGTTCTACAGAAGGATGCTACGGATATCGTGGACTGAGCATGCAAGCAACGATTGAAAAAAGGAAATTGATACTGAGCATCAGGAAGAGACAACTGAAGTTGCTGGGACAGGCAATGAGGAAGGAGAGCCTGGAGAACCTGATTCTGACTGGTCAGATAGAAGGAAAGAGAGACAGAGGAAGGCTGCTGATAACATATTTGCAGAGTCTGATCAGGTGGATGACGGGACGGGCGTTGCCAAGAGCAACAGGAGCAAATATACTAAGAGCCACAAGGGATAGGGAAACATGGAGAACCATGATCGCCTACGTCCTGAAGGAGCAGGGCACATAGAAGAAGAAGAAGAATTTCAATCTCTTCTCGAGATCATTTTCAGTGGCCTAAGTTGTGGTAACAAAAATAACCGCAAAACTTGCTAAAAATTACTGTAAATTTTCTTCTTGATTCAAATAAAACAGTTGCCAAATTACATATTTTTTGTCTGAAAGTGAAAGTTATATATATATATATATTATTTTTCACCAGTGAATTGAGTTATTCAGGTGACAAGAGTGTGTATACACCACTTATATATAACACGCAAAAATTTCTCCTCTGACCTTTTCTATCCACCTATGACTTAGAGAGTAGTGTCTCCGACTAACACTAAATTAGTGGAGTTTAGATCTCGGCCAAAATCAACACTTATGAGTTGTGATACAGCACAATAGGCTTGTATTTGGATGACAAATATATATGATTTGCCTTTTCATTTTCAGATGTGTACCTTATACACAACTGTAGAAAGATTATATTGTTAATAACACTAATTGAAAATTCATTTTTTGATCAAAGCGAGATCAAAGAGAAATTAAAACATTACATTTTTTACACTAACCGGCTCCAACAATTTGAATTTTTTATATTTTTGTATATATTTTCCAATAGCCACGTCATAGGAAACGCGCGATTTTATTTGAATTTTAGATGATTAAGGCTTGTTTTAGTTTCGAAATTTCGGAAGATCAGTTCAGATTATAATCAACAATTTTTACCTCTATTAAATGGATGTTCAAAAATTAAGAAAAATATTTATCAACTTGAGATTAACAAATCTATTTGCATCCGATGTTTATTTATCAAAACAACCAATTTTAGTTCGGTAACCAGTCTTTCAGTTAATATTTGACTAGTGCTTGTTAGACAAACAAAACTATGATTATTACACTTAATTACTCAAATATTCGAGGATATAATTCTCAGCGATACTGAAACATAAAAAATACAAATTAACTTTGTTTACAAGCGTCAACAATTGCAAGATGACTCTCTCCTATTTTCATGTGGTCGACTATTGCGATCTATACACATAAATAAAACAACATACATTTTAATACGAATTCTCGCACATGTAGACATATTTTGTTTCCTCTATACAGACGGAATTCAGATGGAAATTTATTTTGTGTCGAGTTATTTCTCAAAGAATGATTGTTATTCATTTTTTTCAATTTGAAAGAAAAATAATACTCAATAGAATATATATATATATTGTCATCGCCGCGTTGGAGATTCAATTTATTTTTGTGTTTTTACAAGGAAAATCCGTTACATTTTTTATAATCGTGTCACCCCAAGCAAGGCATTTTACTGCCACTGTTGTGCAGGGGGTTACATAGGAGGAATGTTGAGGAGTGAGAGGTGGCAGGAGTGTCAGGAAGAGAGTAGGAGAGAGAAAGAAATTACTGATGAGAGTGCGGTGGATGAGGAGGAATGTTATGAGGAGTGAGAGGTTGCAGGGGGTGTCAGGAAAAGTGTAGGAAAAGGAAGAGAGTACTGATGAGAGTGAGGTGGATGTAGCAAGGCATGAGAGAGAGGATGCAGGTTAGTGAGACTGGAGATGACTATTGACTTGGAGATTGTAACTGTCAGGAAAGCAAGTATGCGGAAGAGAATTCCACAGGCGAGAAAAGCAAGAAAAGATGGTGCTGGAGTAGAATTTGCTTTTACATTTTATTGGTTTCACAGTAAAAGTGTGGGACCTAGTTTCTAATCTTGTGGCTCGAAGAAATTCGTACATAGGGGAACCAGTATTGTATCAATGGCCAGAAATCTTACGTCTAATCACAAACGTTAGCAATAAACTGATCTTAAACAATATTTGCATTCAACAGGATATCAGAAAAGCTCTGTCGCTTGGACATATCTAAGAATAAATGACAGAATCAAAAGAGCAACAATTTTAATTTACTTTTACTCCACACATATTAATTATTCTTAAACTTCTAGCAATAGTTCATTGAATTGTTCCTTGATTCCAATTAATTCTCACTGCCCGCTCTAGACTTAATTTAAGGTGAAGAACTCGCTGTTCAAGGAACATTGATCGAAAAGACCTTTCATTCATCTAGCCGTCAATGACAGTGCCCTCTGAGATAATTGAGTGGATACCGTGCGCTGAGGTGCCATTAAACATTTGTGCAGCAGACGAGACTATTGGCGAAGCTGTCTTGCTGATAGTTTTTCAACTTCTAATCGCACCCGACAGTGTGGGAATAAAGAGCTGAATCATACGATATTCTATTGTGCATATGATCTAAGTAATAATATTTTACTATTTCTTTTACAAAACTTATCTAATATTCTGGATGTGAGTTGTGTTTCAGTGAATACCGGCTCGTAACTACAAATCGGCGATCCGAGTTCGAATTCCAATTGAAGTCATTGCATTCACTTACGCTCAAACACTTTTGGAAAGATATTAATGCGTCTCTTGTTTACAGTTATAGTTAAATAATAGGACAGATTGGATTCTAGATCATTGGCTGGCAGCCAGTCTACCACAGAAAGCAATAGTAACCTACTGTGGGATAATCTTCTGTCCTGTCATTCTTGTCTCTTTCGAGACATGCTCGCCCAAAGCGTGTAACACGTATGGTACTTAAATGATCTAATATTCGCGTATAATGATTTCTATTTTATTGTCCCGGAAAAATAAACAAAGTTAACTCTTTCTTCTTAATTAAATAAGCTTCTAGTTTTTTTCTTCAGCACATAGATAAACTCTGCATCTTCTTATATACCTAATATTTAAGTTCGAAAACTTTTAAATAAATAATCAAATGTATGAAAAATATCGGTAACTTTTGAAACATCCTACATATTTGGCTTTCTATTGCCAGAATATTAAAGATAAATTTCTAGAAAAATATCAAATATCAACCAAAAATGCTTTAATATATGACGAAAGTACAACATTTTATATGTAAATTATTCTTTTTCGTCTTCTTTGCGATCTCCTGTGAATGCCAATGTATATAAGGTTTATTTCTATTTTCAAAAGCAGGATTTTCTATAAAATAAGTACAGGCTTCAAAGGAAAATCTGTAACCTGATAGGTCCCGAGTTAGTAGCTCGACTCCAGCCACTTTCTCACCAGCGGGATGTGTCTTTCTTCTCTCTATTCTACGTATATTTTCATGGCTTCTGCTCCGACGAACCTACGTCACTGGTGCCCTCGCCACTAGAATGCACTCGTGCAACATGACCGGCAACAAGGTCCCACCTACTTACAGTTAGATCAACTAAAAAATAGCCGACAGTTCTACTTTAGCAGCTTATTTTCTCGTACTTCCCGCCTGTAGAACTCTCTTCCGTATACTTGCTTTCATGACAGCTACAATTTCCAGGTATTTAAATGAAAGGTCAATACCCAACTCTTATCGACTTGACTCTAGTTCTTTCTACATCACCCTGTATATCTCTTTCTATATTGGCCTTTTTCTATTTCTCTGACTTCGAAACTGTCTTCACATCTGTGTTTTCATCCTCCTCTTGACCTTTTTCTGACACCCACTGTAACTTGGCTGTCTTTCTCTTCACTCACCTTTTGTCTAAACATTTCTCTTAAATAGTCACCTGCGCACCAATGGCTGTATCGTCTTGCTTGGTGTGAAACGATAAAAAATTTCGCTCCAATATTGAATTACTGTAGAATTACTTATGTTACAAACAGCTTTAATATTGGAATATGAAGTGAACAGGCTTGGATATCAGTTTAACTTGAAGTTTCTGTCACCAGTAAATTGATCGCATTGGAGATAAAGTATACAGAAGTTAAATAGTTTCACGATTCTTTCTGTGGCCGGTTACCCCTTACGTGATACATCACGATGTAATTAAGAATCTCCATTTTTAACAACATTAAAACATTGTACAAATAACGCAATATAGTGTGTTTGCGTGATTGTGCGTATGTGTGTGTGTGTGTGAGAGAGAGAGAGAGATAGTAGGACATGAATAGAGTGAATGCTTATATATTCTTTTGTAAACTGCCATGCGTCAGTCTTGAATGACAAAAGTGGAGTTAAATATAGACCGATATAATGTGGTATCTATTTAAGGTGAATTCTTTCATCGTTTTTGTTGTTCGTTTCCATCGTCTTTCTAATCTTAACGTTATATTTTCTTTTTTTTTCCTTAAGTATATTATATTAATTCTTTCCTTCTTTATTTTCAATGTATTCTCTTTTACTTCATTTTTCAATAAAAATAAAATATTTTTTTTAGTCTGGTCTGGTGAGAGTTTTTTTTTTTCTAAAATATCAGCTTATTCATCTTTTTACTTTCTTTTTGTTTTCTCTCTTTCCTTCATTCTATTTTCTGTCATTCTCTGAAAATTATATATTTCTTTCTTTCTTTCTTTCTTTCTTTCTTTCTTACTTTTTTATTTCTTTCCGTTTCTATGCCCTTCATTCATATTTTTCTCTAACGATGACATGAGGTAATTTATCCTACCGGAAATTACTTAGACTAGAATCTTTCACTCAGACTATCATTGACTCAATCACCTTGCCTGAGGCGCAGTTTCATAATGGAGACGCGCATGCGTAACCAGGCCTCCAGGTCATTAGTTCCCTTCTGATTGCTTGTCACTAACCGATTGTCTTGTTCCTATATTTATTTATTTATCTGAACCAGTAGCAATAAAATGTCGAACCTCACAATTGCACATGATATATGTCAGATTTACTTGACTTTATACACTCCAAGTTTTGTCTAACCTTTCAATTCCATTCTTTATCTACATTCTTCTGAACACCAGTTCAGTCATAATGATGAAAATATCATCCTCAGCCAAGATTACTAAAATGACATAATGAACTACATACTAAGTTTATCTGCTTTTTTTAAGTGGTTCGTGAAAGGAAGCCTTTTATAAACATCCCTTCAGCTTCGTCTCATGGACAAGTAAGACTTTCTATTATATTATTTTCGATTCTAGATCAGCTGGTTTTTAAGCCCAAAAGATGCATACATTTGTTCAGCAATTTGAATCTGCTGGAAAGCGTGGAATTATTACTTAGCTTCACTGGTGTATAAGGAGTCGTCGAGATTTAGAAGTGTTTCTAAGCGTCATATAGACTACCATGCACTGAAAAACACTATCACATCAATCACACTCGCATTTTTGTCTTGTAGAAATTTACTTTCTGCTTTTTACTTTCCAGTAAACTTAGGTCTTCAAAATATATCGCCATCAAGGCACACAGTCCATAGAATGGGAATATATTTGGGGTGTAGAGTCAGTCACGCAAGTGTAATACATGATACACGACTTACATGTGTCGAAAGAGACATGGCTGAATGGACAGGGAATTTTCCGCAGTAGATTGTCATTACTTTCTGCAGCAGACTGGTTGCCCACCAGGCCTACAAAACCAAATCTGTCCTGCTATATATCCCATAGCTGGAGTGAAAAATGACATAGTAATACCTTTCCTAAATCTATTTGCATGTAAGTGAATACAACGAATTCAACTACGAATCGAACTCGGCTCTCTGACTTATCGTTTGAAGGCGATATCCACTACACCAGAACGCATATATTTTTGTACAAGAATATTTCGTAATCGATTATCTTTAATTGAAAACTGGTTTTATTTATTTTTCTTTATAATTTCACCCCAAACAAGGCATGAACGCCACAAATGCTCGGAGAATGGTAGAGTGAGAAAGAAAATCACGTATTAAAGAAACGATAAAAAATGACCAGGTTTCAAGAATATGGAAGACAATGTATGTAAATTTTTGAAAATTGTAGCAATCAGAGAAGCAAAGATACGGAAGGGATTTCTACAGGGGGGAGTGTAAGAAAAGAAACTGTTCGAGTAGATGTGGCCGTTATATATAAATATTTCAACGGTAAAAGTATAGAACCTAAATGCCAAGCTAGTAGCAGGGAAAGGTTCGTCAGTGTAGCGAGCATCAAGATACTTGTAAAAAAGTTGATGAGAAAGTGACTGAAGTCAAGATATCAAGACAGGATCAATTACATTGCTCATCTTTTTTTTTTTTTTTTGATCTTGTCGAGAACCTCAAGATGAATAGCAGGAACAACCGACTAGATAAAGCAACAGTATTGGAATCTGCGAACGAATGGTAGATTAATAAATGAGCGTGATGTATTCTGAGGAAGAGACCTTTTTGACTCGAAACACATAGCTTATTTAGAAGTAGATGCATCTATATATTCGATGTAGTCGTTGTGTGATGTCAGATCTTCAATATGTCATTGAATTTTCGCCGTCTCATCGAAGATGAAGGAAAAAATGTAGTTTAGAGAAGGATGCTGCGGATATCACGGATCAAGAACGTGAGCACCTTTGAGATTCTAGAAAGGCAGGAAAAGAAAAGAAAATTAATATTGAGTATCAGGAAAAGGAGAGAAAAGTTCCTGCGACATGCAATGATATAGGATGTCTAGGAGAATCTGATATTAACTGTCTAGACAGAAGATAAGTGACACAGGTGAGAACTGCATGTAACATAGTGGACGGGCCTGTTCAGGTGGATGGTAAAGTGAGGCTTGCGTGGTTTAACAGGACAAAACATCCACAAGGGATAGAAAGACGTGGAAGGCTATTATCGCCTACGTCCTACAAGGAAAAGGTACAGAGAAGAAGAATAAGTTGTTCCACTTCAGGCTGGTTGAAAAAGTGATTCTATTGCATAATTACCTGGCTAGTTGGAGGTGGTGGAATTTTTGGCTGGCTAGACTCGTTATATTAATTACAACAGTATAGTGAGTTTGATCTCTACTGGGTATTCCCTACAATTTCTTCCATGTGTCACGTCTAATCTGCTACATAAACAAATGATGGTTTCTTTTTTTTAAATATATCATAATTTAATTATACTTTTTAACAATCATCTTGTTGTCTTCAAGTAAATTGTCTTTGCTTTGATATTCATTCATACAAGCACTAATACGGAAAAGTCAGTAAATCAGCATTTATTCAAAATTTGATTAAGCTCATACTTATTATTCTGACATTATTGTCAATTTTTATTTTAGTAGTATTCAAATGAAAGCCTGTGCCTTTGCATTAGCTTGAAGTTATTAGCATTGGGTGATAACATACACTTAGAATATTAAACAGGTTAACAATTTTCTTTTCCTAGTCGCAATATGAGATAAAAATACAATGCAATCTTGAATTCTCAAATAATAAATATTTGAATAAAAAAGAACATTAGTGTAAACACATATAAAAATGATATTCTCCTATTCTCCGCATTTGAGTTAGAAAGACGAGATTTAAATATTGTGCCGGATATTTGGCTGATAAGTATAACTGACAAGAATATGACTCATTAAAGGCAGGTGCAATATCATCGAAAATGAGGACAAAACTGGAAGCGGCCGAAATGTGGTTCTACAGAAGGATGCTACGGATATCGTGGACTGAGCATGCAAGCAACGACGAAGTGTTAGAAATAATGGCAACAAAAAGGAAATTGATGCTGAGCATCAGGAAGAGACAACTGAATTTTCTCGGACATGCAATGAGGAAGGAGAGCCTGGAGAACCTGATACTGACTGGACAGATAGAAAGAAGGAGAGACAGAGGAAGGCAGCGGATAACATATTTGCAGGGTCTGATCAGGTGGATGATGGAACGGGGGTTGCCAGGAGCAACAGGAACAAACATACTAAGAGCCACAAGGGATAGGGAGACGTGGAGATCCATGATCGCCTACGTCCTGAAGGGACAGGGCACATAGAAGAAGAAGAAGAACAAATAGAATAATGCCAACATGTCATTTATGCTAAGAAGATTTTAATGAAAGAGACAGAAGGGTTAAAAGAAATGAAATACATTAAAAATACACACACACACACACACACACACACACACACACACACACACACACACACATATATATATATATATATATATATATATATATATATATATATATATATATAACCCGCATTGAACTACCCAGCGTTGACTTCAATTAAAATTTTATACTTGCGTTGGTTCTACACCTGATATTGAGCACTTTAATTCATAGATAGAGAAATATTTCAAACTACATTTTCCCTTTATATTTGTATAATATATATATTTATATAATATATATATATATATATATATATATATATATATATATATATATATATATTATGGTCTTTGATATACACATGTAAATTCATATATATATATGAATTTGCATGTGTATATTTTTAAAAATAATAAATTTTTAAAACTCACCTCTAAATACCGGCTACAAGTGCCTTGACATCAAACCTATCAAACATATCAAACATAGCAATAATAGTAAGATTAAGTCTTGAAACGAAAACAATTTAGTCCACATCTCATTTAACCAAATGGTTATTACTAAAGTAGGACAGAAGTTCTTTAATTTAGTCGAGAAACGCTTCATTAAAATAATTGCCGTTGTAAGATTTTAATAAAATATAAATTAATTCCGCTAGAACAGTACTGATAACCTTGAATGAATTATCAAAGCCCATAATAATAGAATTTTGAGCCAATATAAAATCCCAGGTAATAAAAACCATTCTAAAAGATAATAATTCCAAGACATGAAATTGTAGAAATCTTAATGAATGGCTATCAGAAAATAGGTGTCTGACTCTACTGTGAACTTGACTACTATTTCTAGCATTGACAAACCAACAGTTAACATTTCTTGCATTATTATCACCAAGAAAATTTTAAGACTAAGATGGTACGGATATGCTGTTCTGTCAGTAATAAAGTGTACGAGAATAGAACATGTTTGTAAATAACTGTGTCACTTAAAAGTAGTGAACAAAACCTCCACGTAAAATAAAAAATATATTAAAAAAACAAAGAAAATCTACAACTTGTATATATTTACGTGAGTTATGTTTCCTGAGTCTATAGGAAAAAATTCAAATAATCAAATTTTCTTATAAAAAACCCTGTTATATCATTGAAACGAATTAACAATAACTTTTCTATCCATTTATTATGTTTTTAAGTACAGGTAAAAATAATTTCTCCTATAAAAACATTGACGTACCACAATTAACCCTATAGGGCCATTCGTATCATATTTGATACAGTATTTCCCTATAAGGAAACATTTGGTATTTGCCTATAAGGAAACATTTGGTATTCATTGACTGAGCAGTCAGTACTGCTTTCATTTGAAATTTATGAAATAATTCTCTTAAAAAATTTTTCAGGAAAATATTTCTTTCAAGGCTTGTTTTCATACTGTATCAAATATGATACGAATGGCGCTAGAGGGTTAAACAGATATGATTGCATCAATACATGGAGGCCAACATCCTCTGATAATTATTTCATTTTTTTCCGAATTAACTTTAATCATGTTAAATTTTGCCGTCTCTTTAGTATTATGTAGATCATGTATAGATTTCCTTTAGTTCTAATTATATCAACAAACCTTTTTAAAACACATCTAATGCAAAAAATCTACAAATAGACCCCACAAACATAAATATATATGATACATTTAATGTTCTCATTAACCCATCTTTAAATGTTACATTATGTGGACAACCCAGTTATTAAATAATCGAATACTTTTACCCAACCTACTCTCTAACCTCATTCCGCATCCAATGTAGACTTAACTTTCTATTAGTTAATCGAGTCTTACCCGCTAGAAAATTCTTAATTCGGTCCTTATGCCCTTTTAACTGTCTAAAAAATAGTTAACGTATTTATTTATATTTCCATAGAAATCATTCTTTACACCAGTGTCCAAGCATACTCTGACGAAGTACAATTAATAGTACTGAAACACGAAAGCTTTTGTGTAGCGATGTAAAATATTTTTATTATATTCAGTCACTTAAGTGCCACACGTGATTCAGTCAGTTAAGTGCCATACTTGATACCGTCTTGAAAGACACATGACTGATTGGGCAGAAGATTATCCCGCAGTAGGTTGCCATTATGTTCTGTGTTAGACTGGTTGGCAGCCGTGGCTTATAGAACCAAGTCTGTCTTGTTATTCAACCCATCTCTAGAGGAAAGAGAGCGATTAATACCTTTCCCAAGGTTATTTGTGCGTAAGTGAATGCAAGGAAATTCGACTGGAATTTTAACTCGGCTCACCAATTTCTCATTCCGAGCCGATATACTACACCATAGCGCAAATCCAATAATATAATTGTTATAGCCAGTATGGGGCCATAACAATTATATTTCATTAAATAAAAATATTAAGATTATATATATATATATATATATATATATATATATATATATGTGTGTGTGTGTGTGTGTGTGTGTGTGTGTGTGTGTGTGTGTGTGTGTGTGTGAGGTAATAAAAAACAATAGATAAACTCAAATTCAGATGGTTCATTTGGTATTGCCATGGGAGCACTGAAGTCTGCAGGATCTTCAGACTATGTGAGATTCTTTGTACAATCACAAAGATCATCGTGTTATTAGATTTTATGGAGACGATGGTCTCAAGATAATTCATAACTCCATAAACTTAAAAGTATATAGAATCCGTAAATAACTATATAAAATACTGAATAACTTTAATCTTTAAATAATACTAAATAACAACCTAAATATTATTAATTTTTAGATGTTATACTTGACTTAGTTAACAGTAACTCACTATTTGTAAAGCATAATGGAAATGATATCTACATACATCCTAAGTCAATTCATTGACCATCCATTATTATACCTATACAACATTCAGTTGAACACAGAATTAACAAAAATTCCTTCACTGAAAACATTTTCTATCAGCATATCCATTAATATAATAAAGCTGTAAAAAACGCAGGTTATAAGTGCAATCATATTAAAAATCATAAACAAATAAATCATAATATCAAACATAACATAGCAGTTTAATATCTCAATTCATTGTTCTTATCTTTCTGTTAGTTTTGATTTTTCTTTTATTTTTCTTTTATTTTTCCATTGTTTGTTTTCTTCTTCTCTCTTTTTTCCTTTACTCTTCTTTTTTTCTTTTATTTCTTCATTTATTTATCTTTTTGTCTTTTTCTAGTTCAAAATTACACATGCCTGGATTTCCACGTTCAAACATCCCTATATTACCGTCCAGCTAGCAAATCATACACACGTCTTTAAAATAATATAACCTCTAAATTCATTTAATTCTGCTGATTGGTTGACCTTGTTTTTATTTCTTCAGTTTATTTATTTATCTATTGTATAAAATCTCCTTATTACAAAATAAACGCATTTTACTACCCGATTATGGTGTTTTAACACCAAACCTTTATAGCTATGAAATTGCAGTATGCAATTATTATAACAGTAACGATAATTACCACATATTTATGCAAGACTTTTGTATTGAGCACTTTTTAAAGTGAATATCTAATCGTGGAATATACTTCAATAAGTAACCATTACTCTTATTATTACTATGTTGTCATGTTGCATCATATTACGATTTCTGCTATGGTCGCACTACCTACCACGTCTGCAGTAAGACCTAAGGCTGGTCATGGTGTGTTGTTATGGCTCCATTTCATGTTTTTTATATGTCCTCGAACATCCCTAGCGTTGCATTGTCAAAGTTCTCATTAGTGTGTGGGCTGTACTTAACAAGACAACTTTTGTATATCTCTTAAGCTGGGGTTTCCAGGTATTCTTTCACTATGTTGTTGTATTCCATATTTTATCTGTCCAAGTGAATCTACTATCACTGGCACGATCCTTGTTTTTAATTCCTACATTTTTTCTGTTTCAATTTCCAGGTCTTTATATTTTGACAGTTCGAATTCTTTTGTTGCTATGTTACAATCCGCTGGACAAGCCATATCAATTAATACGCAAGTTTTTTTCTTTTTGGTTTTTAACAATAATGTCCGGCCAATCTGGTCCCTGTCTGTGTAGATGGTGGTGTCCCATAGATATGTGGCATCTTCTGTTTCTGTAACCGGAGCTGGGTGACTTTCAAACCAGTTTTTGTTTACACATTTTCTATAGTGTTTGCATATTGGCCAATATAAATATAGCCCCACTCTATCGTAACGTTTTTTATATTCATTTGGGGAAGGACAGAACAACCTGAGATTAGATGGTCTATTGTTTGTTGGTATTTATTAGAGAACCTGGATTTTGGATCTACATTATTATGTATAATATTTGCCTGAAAGTTCCCAGTGAAAAGATATTGGTCTTGCACTGCAATAATAAAGTCTTCAGTCTTGGACTTTCACCCAAATGCACTTAACCATCGATGAGTTTTAACTTTATAAACATTGGGTTTATTGGCACATTCTGAATATTGGCCATGCAGAGGTTTGTTTTGCTAGTTTTGTTTCATCTGTTCAAGAGCTTTATCTTTGGCTTTCATTTTCATATTTTTTTCCGCAATAGTTGGTTCTTGGCTTCTGTTTTGCTTTTCTACAGAATCTACTAAATGTACATCTTGTTTGTATTTACTGCTTTCTTTTATTATTGAATTATTATTATTATATCATTTTTCAACATATTTCGATTTATGCTGTGGTTACACTACCTACCAACTTTGCGGAAAGATCTAAGACAGGTCGTGGTGTGTCGTTATGGCCCCATTTCATGTTTTTTCTATCTCCACTATGTGTGTGTATTTGTTTTTCTGAGACTGACTCCTGAGACATTGCGAACAGGCTTGTGTAACTAAGATCTATATTTTCGAGAAAATGGAAAAAAAAAGCCCTAAATATTCTGTAAGTTAAGTTTTATTCATTTTCCTCCTCTTCCTAGGATTAGTTAAACATAGTTCTTAACCTGATTGAAAAACAAATAAAATTTAATGTTTCTCTGCAATCAAGTTAGCGTTGATGTATGCAAATAACTACCAAATGAATTATTCGGATTTATACTAAGTCCTAACTTAATAAACACTTTCTCTCATCCCAACCTTTCTACGCTTCCTGATCAATAAAGATATCATTTTTAAAAACTATAAAGAAACTAATGTAAACCCCCTTCCAAATAACACAGATAGGTATACAATCATTTTCATTGTTTATATGTGCTATATTCACAGTCGCAATGTCAGCGACTATTGTCGTCTTGTGGCCTTGGCCGAGATAGAACTCGCTAAACCCCTCCAGTATTTCCTGTGCATTTGGAACCGTGGCGCAGTTTTTTGTAGCAAAATTCATAATCTTGTCAAATAGCTGAATACTTGATGCTTCACCAGGGCTACCAAGCGTGTTTCTTATTGTGACACCATCACAAGATGGGTTGTCTCCAGGCCCCATCCTGTTATTTAACCCATAACCGGAGGGAAGTGACGGATTAATACCTTTTCCAAGGGTACCAGTGCTTAAGTGAATGCAGGGTACTCAACTGGAATTCGAACTCGGTTCACCGATTTCTCTTCTCAAGACGATATCCACTGAACCACAACGCACATCCGTCATTGAACGATTACAGCGCCTGATATTCCCAAGTGGTCACCCATCTAAGTGCTAACCAGGCTCAAAGTTGCTTAACTTCTGTGAACAAACGAGAACCGGTGTATTAAACGTGATATGCCGTAGGTTCAGCGTCTAAACGAACTACACTACTTCATGGTATTGTACGTAAGGCGAAATATTAGTAAAACTGTAGGATGGAAACTACGATCTATAAAATGGCGGAACATTTTTGAGGAGACAACTGTCAGCTAAATAGAAACGGTGTCTAGATGAAACATAGTGGAGAAGGCAACAGGAAACTAATCAATTATTAATCGTAAGAACAATCATGGCCTCGGCCATTAAAAAAATGGATCATTACGACGTGATGAGGGACAAGTCTAAAGGATTTGACTCATCGCCCGGTACAACCGACATCCACCGACTGTTATCATAAACGCCGTAAAGGGCATGAAATTCTAAGGAACTGATCTCGCACTTAAAAAGGAACGATATTAGTGACAGTGACAGGTGTCTGCGACTGTTCGCAGAAAAAAATATTCTCCTGGTTCATGGAGCGTCAGAACGTTAAGTAACCACGATAGCTGGATAATGTCAAACAGGAGATTATCAGATTGAATGTCAACATTTTTGGTATATGCGATACTGGATGGCCAAACAACGGAGATTATGTCAGTGACAACCACAAGACCATTATTCCGGATGGTAAAAATAATGAAAAAGCAATTGGCTTGATAATGGACCAAGACATGATAAAGTGTGTTTCTTATTATTGCCTATTATCCAAAATATATTGTGGTCACACTGAATGAAATACAAGCAAGATAGCTTTTATTTAGATTTATGCACGAAAAACGCAATGTATTGAGGAGGAAATAGCATCTTTCTTTTCCATACGGTAAGGCTCAGTGTAAATAACAAAAAATAGACTTATCAGGGGAGACGTGAATGCAAAAGTAAGTAAAGAGGAGGAAAGCTTTAATGTTGGCAAATTCAGACTAGGAAATGAACGAGGAGAAGGTGGGTTCAATGGTGCACAGCGAGTGACTAGGTAATAACCAACACCTGATATCAATAACACCTAAAACTATCATGGGCCTGGAGAAACCCAAAATGGGACCCAAACAAAACAAATCGAATATACATCTATAAACAGAATATTCAGGAATGCAGATGTTCACAGCAAAACTTATCCAATTGCCGACAGCAGAAGCGTCCACCACCAGGTTATATGTAAATTAATATGGAAACTTCAGTTATTGAAGAAGCCCAGTGCAACACCCAGACTGCAATACTTTTGAGCGACCTCCACCTGCAAGAAAAATATATGGACAGTGTGAAAAAATACGAGTGACAAATTAGAATAAACAGATATTGAAAATGGGACACAAGCACACACACTCGCACGAAGCTAGTGACATCAGCAAACAATATCATCGCAAATATAGAGAAAGAGTAAGAAAGAGAGAGAGAGACAGAGAGAGAGAGAGAGAGAGAGAGAAAGAAAGAGTGAGTGAGTAAGTGAATGAGTGTCTGATGGAGGAAATACGTATTTTATTGACATAAAACTTTGCTACGCATAGATCATAGTTACGAAAAATAGCAAACGGAGTTCTAAAATTTGTAATGCAGTTTTATGTCGTCACACCGCGTCAACATAAGATAAAATTGTCGCTGATGGTGGATGTTTTTGTTAACGTCCTTGTAACCTCTCTGAAGTTGGCTCATGTAAGCCCAAACCTTAAAAGCAAATTAATAAAGGATTATCTAAATGTTGGGGAATTTCTGTCTTTATTTTCACCTGAAATTAACGCTAAAATACGATGTTTAGAACGGCTCATGATATACATTATAGACATTCATTGTCTCTTATATTTAACAGTATATGTTTAAAAAAAAATATATATATATAGATATGTTCAGGAAAAGAAGAAACTATTCCTACTGATGTTATGCTACATATTTACATATTACGGAGCTTAATCCTATATATATATATATATATATATATATATATCATAAAATCCTTCCAACATTGAAGATTTAAAAAAATACATTGTCAGTTGTATTTAATGAAAGTGATTTAAAAGCAAATTTGCCGTCCATATATATATATATATATATACGCATGTTGCTTTTAATATGACAGGCAAGGTATTATGCTTAATATCTCTATGCAACTTTTTGTGTGATCTTTAGAGTTTTTCTTTTCAGACATAAATTTTAAAAAGACTCTTTTTTATTTTAGCGCTTTTGGCTAGACATTTAGATATTATCGAGAATGGATTTTATTTTACGTGTACCTGAATAGATATACTGTTATCTATGTTTGTAGAGTAGTGTGTATATTTTATATTTCGAACACGGGAGGATCGATGATACAGTTTTTGTTATTGATATTACTGAATAATGAAAGCATTATCAATAAAATTGAACACTATATACATTCTGTTACACGCTAAATAAAATCCATATTAATAATGGGTAAATGTATAGCCGAAAGCGGTGGGATAAACAAAACATTCGGACAATATTTATATAATTCATGTCTTAAAAGCAAAATGTTATTAGAATACATAAAAAACTACATAAATACTTATGCATGATACATTTTCCTCTCATCTCTAATGAAACTTGAATAAATATATATAGCAAGATCTGTTGGAAAACAGAGATAATTTCTGTTTAGTAAACATTTTATTTTGCTGGCTAAACGTAGACTGTTTTCTCATAAGTTTTATTTTGTTTTCATGCTAGAAATAAAAATGCTAAATTTTCCTACATCATCTGCGTACTTACGATTGTCACCACATATCTCTTTGTTTATTTTGTACATGAGATTTGATAGTTTAATTCATATGTTTATCTACATTTTATCCTATTGTAAATGGTTTGGCACACTTGTGGGCATTATTTAAATAATCCTATAAACATATCAGACTAATTATATGTATAATATTTTAAGATTAATATTTTTATTTTTGTTGCAGCTTTATGTTCTGTCTCTTGGTTGTAAAGACACAGTAAAAATGTTCACAATTATTTATGTTAAATGTCAGCTCTTACATCTAGCTTCTTTCATTGTCAAGAATGAAATTAGATATTTCATGATATGTCCGGGAAAGGGATATATATATATATATATATATATATATATATATATATATATATATATATATATAATTCGAAGTCGTGAAGTGGTTTTGACAAATCCAACCGGGTAAGAAAATCTAGTAAGAGGACGTAATGGACTGGTACTCATCGTAGTCCTACGCAGTTTACTTAAGCGTAGGCTTATCCAATAATTGTAGTCAATAGGCTTTCCAATAGGCGTAGTCCTAGGCGTCCACGCCTTAGTCTGTATTTACGGATGAATCAGCCGATCATGTTACTGCGAGGGAGAAACAAGGCGTATGCATATTCAATACATCATTTTCAGTTTGTATTTCACTAAGCATTTTCGACATAATTATGAATTTTCATTTTTAAATGCTTGAGATTTTGTTTGCTAGCGATATTTGAGTTTTAGGTTTAAATCTGTGTTGTCTGGCGTGAGAGATATACGAACTAAATATTAGTTAAATCATCAACAGTGTGACGTCCTTATCGACCTTAATCATCCTAATTTTATTAAATCTCCATATAAAATATTCCGAACACTAAATCTTGCCTCTTTTACTGCAAGAACGATTGCCCGAATCGATATGAAATAACTGTTATAAAAAAGAATTATTAACGAAACCAAATTAATCTCCTCCTGTAAAACCATTTTCTCCGAAGAACCAATAACATTAAACAACCATCAATAACGGTTTTCCATAATATATCGTCGACTAGCTAATAAGGCCTTATTTATGTAAGGTGAGTAATAATTATAAAAAGGTCGAACAAATTATAAACGACCAGAGAATAAATTTTCTTTATTGACTTCAGTGCAACGGGTTATATATCCTGGGGCTACCAGGATATAATTGAACTTAAAAAGAATTTATTCCTGTCAAAGGCGAAAAAGCAACTCGCAATGATTTGAGTCGAAACTGGAATGTAGAAATTTTTTTAAAAAATGAGTATTTTATAAATGATGCTGGTTTGCAAGGTTATGAAATATAAAACAATGGAAGTTCAGAATATAATTAAATTAATTTTTTCGATTAGAGGTGAAAAAATGCATAAGCAACGTTCAAGATCGGAAATATAAACAGTAAGGAAAGGGACGAATTATATCTTAGTAATCTGACAAATATATGGTTTTTGGTGTCAAAAACAATGACAAATAAAGAGGCTTTGCATCAAAATGTTGAAAAAATTTGAGCTATTTTTTTTTAGAAGCGTTTCACCCCGAGCAATGCATGTCACTGCCACTACTGCGCAGGGGGCTACATAGAGTGGAGAAAGGATGATTAAATATAGGAAATGTCAGAGGGTGGGTGATAGGCGGGTAAGGATAACGAGAATGAGGGTTGGGCAAATGAGAGTGTTCTGAGAATAATTGGGAGTTAGTGTAATAGAAGGTGTCTATTGACCCTACATTTAAACACCTGGAGATTGTATCTGTCGGGAAAGCAGATTTGTGGAAGGAAGTTCCACAAGCGTGAAGCGCGAGAAAAGAAGCTGTTGGAGTAGAATTTACGGTTACATCTTATTTGTTTAACTGCAAAGAGGTGGGACCTAGTTGCTAATCTAGTATCTCGTGTAAACTCGTGCTTAGGCCGCACCAGTGGTCTAAGCTCATCGGAGCAGAAGCCATGAAAGTACTTGTAGAAGAGGCACAGGGAAGCCACATCACGCCGGTGAGAGAGTGGTTGCAGCCGGTCTGCTAAGTCAGTCTCAACCACGTTACAGATCATCCTTTGTATTTTGTCAAGAAGACCAAGGAGAGCAGCAGGGGCATCCGACCAGATATGGCCGCAATATTCAATACACGGGCGGATGGTAGATTTGTATATGTGCAGAATAGATTCAGGTGGGAAAAACTTCCGGGCCCTGCACAGAGAGCCGACTTTCATAGCAGCAGATTTGGCAATGGATTCGATATAGTCATTCCATTTGAGGTCCGCCGAGTGTGTAAGGCCAAGGAGGCGTAGTATTTACTCTCTGGGAGGCTAGCCTGTCCCATGCTAATGGGAGGTAGATGCGATTGTCTATGGTGGTTAGTTGATAACAGCTTCGTTTTAGAGGCATTGAAATTTACCAGCCATTTCCTACCCCAGGCCACTACGGATTGGAGGTCCTTTTCAAGTACGGCAGCGAGGTTCACTCTGTCGTCCACAACTGGTTTTTGATCGATGTGAGAGTAGATTGTTGTGTCATCGGCATACATGCCAACTTGGGATCTAATGGCGTCGGGGAGATCATTAATGTAGATCAGAAAGAACGTGGGACCTGGGATAGAACGTTGAGGGACACCCGCTTTCGTATGGTAGTTTTAGGGAGACATGTCCATTTAATACCACCTTCAATGTGCGGTTAGAGAGGAATGACTGGATAAGGTCAAACAGATGTCCAGTTATCCCGTAGCTCCGCAGTTTGCACAAGAGGCCAGCATGCCGGACCCTGTCGGACGCTTTGGAGATGTCCAAGGCAACGGTTCGGGCTTCGCCATTCTTGTCAAGTGCCCGGTATATGTACTCGGTAATGGTCGTTAGCACATCAGCAGTAGACCTGGTGAAGCGAAACCCGTACTGTTTGTCAGAGAGAAGCCTGTTGGCCGTGAGATGCTGAATCACCTCGGCGTTGATAATGACTTCGAAAACTTTGCCAAAGATCGGAAGGAGACTAATAGGACGGTAATTGGCGGGGTCTGAGGGTTCGCCAGAATTCTTAAATATAGGAACTACACAGGAGGACTTCCTAGAGGCAGGAAAACAGGAAGCAGATAGGCAGATGTTATAGAGTTTAGAGAGGACAGTATAATAGAAAAGAATGTGAGTATGTCAAAATGCAACTGACCAAAGCAAAAACAATGTCGCTTATGCCTTCCCGGGAATGACCTATTTGGTTGAAGCTCGACAGGCCCTGCCCTATATATAAGACCGGGTTTTCATGGGTAGAGAGAGCAGAAAAGTCAGAGAACTCAAAGAAAACTCATGGAAGTAAGCTCTAGCCATTACTCCCAAGTATGAGCATGCTTCCTCTGACTAACCCTCTAAAGAAACCGTCACAGAAGCGAATAAACAGAATAAGTTAATATTTTGTTTCCGTCGTTATATTTCAAGCCAATCGTCAACCTTGGTTTTTAGGTTATACAGCATATGTTTCTTTAGTAAACAACAACAAATGCAGACGAAAAAAGAAGAAATAGCTATAAAATAATTAGAATCTTTTGATTCATAAATCAAATAGATAAGAATAATCATATACAGTTCTCGACAAAAGTTATCTCAGTAGAAAGGTTTTCTCTTGATCCTATTGTTAATACAAACAGGGTTCTCTAAAAGTAACGCGCTTTTTAATCTATTTACTTTTATTGAACAAAAATTCATTACAGTATTTTAAGAAAAATCATAAGTATTGTCATATCAAAACAGGATTTGTCATTAGGATTAATTAACTATTTAACATGTTCAAAATGTTAAATATAATGTTAAACCCTATGAACAAATACGTATAAAAATGTTTGACACATATTTCGATTAATTTCAGAAAGTGTATCGGAAATCGTTTGCTTAAATGCAGACATTGTGTTCGATTTGAACCTGTAAAGGTGATTTTTTAATACACACCACAGACAAACATCTGGTGTTGTTTAGTCAGGTGATCATCATGGCCACTCAAATGATCAAAGTCGTCTTGTCCACCTCAGCAAGGAATTTAGATTGAATATATACGTTACTCAATATTAAGCAATTATAAACTAATCTAATTTATTCTAGTTGAATTAAAGTTAACATATAAAAAGAGCATTTCTTCTGACGCATTCTGTTTTTGCTTGACAGGTTTGGTTGTTTTAAATGCTATTTTCAGAATTTTCGTAAAACACCAATCCTTTTTATCTAGAATTGCAAAAAACAAAAATAATAATACATTTACATCATTTTAAATTCGCAAAAATTATACATTTTATTTATAAAATGAGGCGATTTACGCATGATCAAAATTATAAGACCATTGGAATTTATACCCCTGGTCTTATAATTTTGATAAAATGTTTGGAATGTAGCGTTTTGTTTCCATAACCTTTTAGATTGTAGTATTGGTAACCTTAAGTGGGAGGAGTTTAAAATCTATCCGTAAAAAAAAAAAATCTTTTTAAAGATTTTTAAGTAGTCTTAAAATTTTGATCAGGAGTGTATGTGTGTGTGTTTGTGTGTTTGTGTTTGTGTTTATGTGTGTGCGTGTATGTGTGTATGTGTGTGTGTAATCGACGAAAACAGAAAAATAAAAATTATCTACTATAAGATAATTAAGACATCAATGTTCAAAACGTAATAATTAATCTGCAAGATAAAAATATTATTCCAATATTTTTAAGGTCTGTGTTCTTGATAAATATAAATACTTATATTCGATATACAACTGATACAAAAATGATATCTTCATTCCAATGTAAACCAGACTAAAATAATGGATGATTATAAAAAGGTAATGGTCAATAATATCAATTAGGAAGACAATCTCAATATATTCTGACCGTGTTTGGAAAATAAAACATCGTCATAACTCTAGATATGTAAAATTATTGATACATTTACCTAAAAATAAAAACAATATTCATGCTTGATAACATTTGGACAATTTTGTATAATATACGTAAAAAGAAAAATAAATGATCCCATGGAAAATGTAAAAAAAATTAACCATAGTAGTTAGATGGTTATTCTATTTTGAGACATCCTGTAGCCACTTTCTGTTCCATCAACCTTACTTTTCAATGCTATTAGTGATATGCAAAATAGTAAGTGTGATAATGAGTCACCTTGAAATATTACTCTATTGTTGTTTATTTTAACGGATTTGTAGATTCCATTTATATGACTGACGTCAAGTGTCGTTTTCCATATCGACATACATTGATTAATGAAACTTAGGAGAATAAATGACACCTTTTATATATTTAAGAACTTTAAGATCAAGGAATAGGAGCGATTATCGAATGTCATACTTTAATCCAATACTGAAATTTCTTCTTTGCATTGAAGCAGTTTCCCAAGTCATTTATGTGTCATACGTGATACACGCTTTGGGCGATCATATCTGGAAAGAGACATGACTGCCTGGGCAGAAGATTATCCTGCCATAGGTTGCGATAGACTGGTTGCCAGCCAAAGCTAAAGAACCTAATCTGTCCTGTTATTTAACCCATAACTGGATGGGAGGAGACGGATTAATACATTTCCCAAGTGTATATATGCGTAAGTTTTCCAAGACCAGCCTATTAATAACTAATTGATATTTACATCCGTAACATCCACATTCGGACACTTTCTTTTCATTTGTAGTATGTCACTCTTTTCTAAGAAGAAATATCTGTTGACAGAATATGAGTCAACAGTTTATATATATACTTTAATACATTACTGAGGTTTTTCTTTGAACTGAAGCACTTTTTCAAGACCAGCCTATTAATAATTAATTGATATTTACATCCGTATCAACCACATTCGCACATTTTCTTTTAATTTGTAGTATGTCATTTTTACTGAGAAGGAATATCTGTTTTCAGAATATGATATGTGTCACAAGTTTATATGTAGTGCGAAGACATGCAATCGGTCTATAGTTTTTTTAACTTATCTATCATCTTTCTCAGGTAGAAGACAATTTATTTATTTGGGCACTGATTGAATATTTATTGAAGTTAGTTCGCTAGGTTTTGTGTGCTATATTTATATAATAAAGCCAAAAGTTACCAATTTTATCTGGAGACTTCATGTTGTGTAGTTTTTCTATGCGCATTCAATATCCTCTTCACAGATTAACAGATACGTTTGTTTTGGTTTATTCTTCATTCGTTCGACTTCATGATTGATCCATTTTGCTTCTTTTTATGTTTTCAGAGTGAGTCCATATTTTCCCCAGAACTGTATAACCTCTTTTCATGCGTGAACGTGTGTGTGAATGTGTAGGGTTTCACTGCAATTTCCTGTTTGCCAATTTCCCAGTAAACATTCTGCGTATCAGTTTGAAAGATCTTGTTTTGTCTGTAGAATCTTGATCTTTTTTCAGAGTCTGTTTCTTTGAGCCTTCAGTTGTATTGTTTGCTTTAACTTTTCTTTAGCTGATAGCACTTCATTTTCCTTTGAAATTTCGCGTTTTCATTTGACACTTCTGGCTTTAGCCCTTACATTTGTTTCTCTTTCCAGTTCATTGTGTACTGATAATTTACTTTTTAGTACTTCATTTTCTACGGCAAATCTGTATGTCTGTGAGATTGCCTTTTGTTTTTTTGATGTTTGTTTCTTTAGTTTGTGCTATTGCTGGTATATATATATATATATATATATATATATATATATATATATATATATATAGCTTAGTTGAGATAGATATGTAGGTCTACTTTATTCAGAATTAATTTGTGTGCTGCATCGTAGAGTTTATTAGCTTTGAGATAATGCATTGTTGGCTGTAATTTTGGGTTTTTTTCTCGTTCCTTTATTCATATATTCTGTGTTTAACATGCATATTTCATAATTTCTTTATTGGCTTCCTGTACTCTATTTTTGAAAAATAACTCGGTTTAATTTGTTTTGAACTCGTTTTATTATAGGTTAACTCTTCTAAACTTTAGGCATTTACAGTGATTGCTGTGCATCTCAGTTTCTTTAATATGGTTTGTGATTTGTGTGAATGCATGTACTTTTATTTTACATTTTTATGTATCTTTCTACTTCTCTTTCCTGTTCAGTGGACACATATTTTGGTTGCAGAATATTTATTTCTTTAATTTCAGCATCTATCAGTCGGTTATTTATCATGATGTATCATCTTACATTGGCTAATTTATTTTTGTCAATATAATTTCTAGCATTTTATCCAAATTTTTTCTCGCCAAATATCAATTATTATTATTGTTTGTTATTTCCTTTGTTTTCTAGTGCCTACTCATCTTTTTCTGGTTTCGAATAGAGACCTAATGTAGAACATGACATCTTGACATTTTCCACTGAGTATTTTCTGAAAAAGATAACTCCAATGTTAAATTTATAGCATAGTTCGTAAATCGGCCTAACCTTATGATCCGACCTCAAGAGGAATCATTACGTTCAGTTAATAATTATATCCATTGCTAGGAATGATGGGTCACTGTGTCCGGCCAGTAAGTTTTTTCCGCTGAATCCATCTTGCACATATACAAATCAGCAATCCGTCCGTGCATAGAATACTGCTATCATATATGGTTAGGCATTCCTGCTGTTCATCTCATAGTTCTCAACAGGCCCCGAAAGAAAATCCATAATGTGATAGGTCCCGACGTGGCAGTTCGACTCCAGCCACTCTCTCACCGGCGCGATGTGGCTTCCCTCTGGATCTTCTACAAATATTTCCATGTCTTCTGCTCCGACGAACTAAGGTCACTGATATCTCCTCCATAGGAATTTAATCGAGCAGCTAGACTGGCAAATACGTCCAACTCTTTTGCAGTTAAATCTACCAAATGCAGCCGACACTTCTACTCCAACAGCTACTTTCCTCGCATTTCCCGGCTGTGGAACTCTATTCCATATATTTTTTTCCTGACGGCTACATCCTCCAGAAATTAAAGTGCATTGTCAATTTTCGTCTCTTATTAAGTTGACTCCAGTCACTAAAATCTACAGTCCTTCACCGTGCGCAAATAGCTCAGGGGTAAAATCTTCGATTGATGTCAAATCAGCCATGTTTCAACTTTTGCCGGAAGCAATCTGATGTCAGCCATACTTCAGCGAAAGAGGACAGTCCCGGATTGATTATATATATATATATATATATTCACACCCTGATTGAGCACTCTGGAAGAATGGTAGACTTTGAAAAACAGTAGCTACTCTGGCATTCTCACATGGTTCATTCAGTAATGAATTAGAACAGCTATTGGTCGTGTATAATGATAATATACACGCTAAAAAGTCTCCCTCATTCTACCGCGATCCCGTATCTCAGAGGTAGAATCGTCGACTGACAAAAATTCGGTCGGGTTTCAATCCTGGGTAAAAAGCAATCGACTGTCTAACCGTAATGATGAGCTGTGATACAGCAAAATATATCTGTCTGCGGATGACTATATATGTATATATAATTATTAAGTAGTTATTTTGTCAAATTAAACCATGATATAAGTTGTATTTACAGAGCCCAATACGTAATTGTGCGTGCAACATAATGTTTTAGAGAATACGTTAATCTATAGCATCTGACGATACCGTTTGAAAGATTGGGTGCCTAATCCGCTGACCTTTGTGTGTGTGTGTGTGTGTGTGTGTGTGTGTGTGTGTGTGTGTTGAGAAATTATTACTAATTTAACAAAATATAAAAAGTGAAAATTGAAGGTGACCAAAACATTTACTCTCACTTTGGTAGGCTAAGATTTACATATATGCGTATGTAATTGCAAGCCCACATTATTTCTGTAGATATTCAGATGCTACCATTTTCGTATGGGTTTTAATCACAATACTACTTTATTCACATTGACTTTTTAATCTTATGCCTACCATATCCGTATAGTTTTAATTGCAGGACTTAATTATTTGGGTGGGTTTTTAATCTTATGCCTACCATATCCGTATGGTTTTTAATTGCAGGACTTAATTATTCGGGTCGGTTTTTAATCGTATGCCTAGCATATCCGTATGGTTTTTAATTGCAGGACTTAATTATTCGGGTGGGTTTTTAATCTTATGCCTACTATATTCCTGTAGATCTTTAATCGTAGGACTAAATTATTTGTGCGGATTTTTTAATTTTCTACCTACCATATTTCTATATATTCATAAATTACAGGCTTACCTCTTTGTCTGGATAAGTAGGCATAAGCTTATTTTATTCGTATAGATTTTTACAATTAAATATCACAGAAAAGTATTTTTAATACCAATG
Organism: Ascarosepion bandense; assembly: GCA_037127315.1. Classification (NCBI taxonomy): domain Eukaryota; kingdom Metazoa; phylum Mollusca; class Cephalopoda; order Sepiida; family Sepiidae; genus Ascarosepion; species Ascarosepion bandense. The sequence goes on from JBBBDQ010001810.1 coordinate 4,349,719, forward strand.
TGAGTGTTTTTATGAAGTGTTGAAATCCATCTCGATAGAAATATTGATGCGTTAATTTTTGTCTACGGGAGATTCTTCTTCTTCTTCTTCTTCTTCTTCTTCTTCTTCTTCTTCTACTTCTTCTTCTTCATGTGCCGTATTTCTTCAGGACGCGGAGATCATAGACATCCACTGGACTCTGTTTCTAGTCCGCAACATTCTTCATCTTCGTACCTTTCACAAACACCACTCTGCCGTCCATTTGCTCAGGCCTATCACATAGGTATCACGTTGCCTTCCCCTATCTCTTTTTCTGTTCATCCGTCTTGTGAGTATTAAATTTTTCACGTCTTTCTTTCCTCATTCAGTCAGTCGGTTATGTGCTTAACGTGATACACGCTTGGGCGATCATGTCTCGAAATAGACATGACTGACTGGGCAGAAGATTATCCCGCAGTAGGTTGCCATTGCTTTCTGCGGTAGACTGGTTGCCGAACAAGGCTATAGAACCCAATCTTTCCTGCTATTTCACCCATAACTAGAAGGAAGAGACGGATTAATACCTTTCCCAAGGGTATTTGCGCGTAAGTGAATACAATGGATTCAACTGGAATTTGAACTCGGCACCCCGATTTCTAGTTCCGAGCCGATATCCACTGTACCACAACGCACATCCTTAACTGACTTCCCTCATTCAGTCAGTTAAGTGCCATACGTGATACACGCTTGGGCGATCATGTCTCGAAAGAGACATGACTGACTGGGCACAAGATTATCCCGCAGTAGGTTGCCATTGCTTTCTGCGGTAGACTGGTTGCCGAACAAGGCTATAGAACCCAATCTGTCCTGCTATTTAACCCATAACTGGAAGGAAGAGACGGATTAATACCTTTCCCAAGGGTATTTGCGCGTAAGTGAATACAATGGATTCAACTGGAATTTGAACTCGGCTCCCCGATTTCTCGTTCCGAGCCGATATCCACTGTACCACAACGCACATCCTCCTTTCCTCATTACATGTCTCAAAAAATTCATCTGTCTCGTCTTTATATTAACTATGTGTTTTCTACTCGTTTCCATTCTCACCAACCATTCGACATTAATCAGGTGATCAGTCCATGATATTCTCACCATCCTTCTGTAAAAGAACATTTCTGCTGCCGCAAGCATTTCCTGCACCCTTGAGGAGATCATCCAACATTCCTTGCCATACAGCAGAATAGAAATCACATAGTAATCCCTAAATGAACACATAGATATATGGAGAGAACTGGTCAGCTTTTCACGACCGTAGTGATCCTACAACAACATTTGGTCATAACATCATATTTATTAGGAATATTTACAAATAATTATATGGTGGGGTGCGACTTTATATTGTAACTGTAAGTTTCTTAATAATACCACATATGAATACGTATATAAAATAACTGTTGATATTTATCTTTAAATTCAGAATTTCAAACTGTATAGACCGTCATAAGAAATACAATATACACTCCAGAAATCTTGAGATTTTTTCACAGATATCTTGGATTCACATTGATAACTGTCAATGTCGTACAACTTTGCTGCATCTGTAATAACCTAAACTGCCGAACCCTGTGAATCAAATGCTGAAATGTCAACCCAGTACAGATTTCACTAGCGTTACTTGATACAAATGGCTTGTCACAGCTGACATGTTTACAAATTGGAGTTGGGAAATGTGGATAATATCTGGTCTTGTGATGCAATAATGTATTAAGTTATGATCGACAAAACACCTGCGTAAACCTGCAAAATGGTCGAAACTGCATGTGCATTAACGTTTTGAAGACGTAGAGAAGTGGAAAGAAGCTGTGACAAAGGCTCTGAACACTTTCATCTTGGAAGTCGACGATAAAAACTTCAAAAGTGACTAGGGCGCTTCAATAAGTGCTCTGAAATCGAGGAATCATACCTTAGTAATTATAATTGTAATAGTAGCCGTTTATTTAAAAATAAAAATTTAGAATTTATTGATCGAACAGCCAGTGCTGTTTTTGACTGTAATTTATTAATGCTTTTCTTAAAACTATTCTTTTTAAGAAAGCAGGTTTCCCAACTCCAGTATCTTTTATCGCTCTTTTCAACATAGATGTTTTTTATTTTATTTTGTATTTGAAGTGGTATGAAATGTTAATATCTTAATTGTGAAATTATTTTCTCTTCACTTTCCATATGTTGTCTATTTTATTTTTTGCTGTTGTTGGTAGTCCTCAAGTGATTTCGTTTCTGTTACTTGGTATCGTTTTTGTGGTTTAGTAGTGTTAGTCAATATTCAAGAATGATGAACCCTGCCAAGACATCAGAATTTGCTCTCTGAAGGCCTTTTTTACTCATTGATTTAAGAAGCTTTTTTTATACACCTGACAGTTAAGATATTTCTGAACAATTTAGGCATCATAAATGGCACACATATAAGAGTCTTCATCCAAAAAAAATAATTAAGAACATGACAGGAGTTTTCAAGTTGACGTTTTCGTTTCGTAGCAATTTTCTGAGTTTGGTAAAAATACATATGAACAAGAAATCGAAGAGCCGATTTCGAATTCCAGTTGAATTCATTGCATTCATTTATGCGCAAATACCCTTGGGAAAGGTATTAATCCGTCTCTTCCTTCCAGTTATGGGTTAAATAACAGGACAGATTGGTTTCTATAGCATTCGATGGCAACCAGTCTACCGCAGAAAGCAATGGCAACCTACTGCGGGATAATCTTCTGCCCAGTCAGTCATGTCTCTTTCGAGACATGATCGCCCAAGCGTGTTCCACGTATGGCACTTAACTGACTGACATATGACACAAACATTTCTCGGTTCAATTTGTTTTCTCATGTATTGTTATAGCTGATCAATACGCAGAGATATAATTCAATATCCGGAATCTTTTGGGATGGATTAAGAGTACGTATCATTATTGTTTTCATTCGAATAATTTGATGAAATTAGTCCACAATTTAAACAACCTAATATACGAGGATTATACAGTGCTGATAGCAGACACTGAAAGGAAACTACAAGACCTCCTACAGAAGATAGCTAAAGAGAGTGACAAGAAAGGACTACAAATAAACTGCAAGAAAACCGAATGCATGGTCATCAGTAAAAAGGGCAGCCCAATATGCCAAATACAGGTAGGGGATACTAGAATCAAGCAGGTACAAAAATAATTACCTGGAAAGTGTTATAACAGAAGACGGAAAATGCGACACAGAAATCCGAAGGCGAATTGGCATGTCGAAGGAAGCATTCCAGAAGTTGAATAAAGTATTATGAAACAGGACAATTTCGCTAGAAACCAAAAAGAGAGTACTGGATTGCTATGTATGATCAGTTCTTAAGTATGCCAGTGAATGCTGGACAGAATCATCAGAGATAAAAGAAAATTATGAAGCAACTGAAATGTGGTTTTACAGAAGGATGCTGCGAATATCATGGATCGAGCCTGTGAGCAATGATGAGGTTTTGGAAAAGACGGAAACGAAAGGAAATTAATACTGAGCATCAGGAAGCGTCAGCTGAATTTATTGAGACATGCAATGAGGAACGAGGGCTTAGAGAATCTGATACTAACAGGCTAGATAGAGGAGAAAAGAGACAGGGGAAAGCAGCAGATAACATATTTGAAGGACCTAATCAGGTGGATAATGGAAAGAGGGTTGCATGGTGTAACAGGAGAAGGCGTGCTAAGAGCCACTAGGGATAGTGAGACGTGGAAAGCCATGATCGCCTACGTCCTGAAGAGAAAGGGCACATAAAAGAAGAACGTTTGATATAATTTTAAATAAATAAACAAATAAATAAAAGTCCCTCTTTTAAAAATCGGAAAAGTTCTGGCGTACACCATGTGCACAACAGGGAATAACAATATAATGATATTGATAAATAGGTACACAGTATTTTGAAAGCATGAAATAACTGACCAACCTTCAAGGATCGATCGCTCATTCAAGGAATCGATTTAAACTTAAAAGCATTATGTGTGAAAATACAAGCAGGTAATAAATAGGAAAAATATATGTAAATAAATATTTATCTAATGTAAATAGACAGAAAGATACACATTTAGCAAACAAACTACGACGCTGACACAAACAAGAATAGAAAATGTAAACCGGTGGAAGAAATATGCGAAACTCTTTCTTGTTAGTAAGGTTTATACTAGATAAAAAGACAAGAAGCATTTAGTGTAGAAGGATATCCGATGCTAATGATAATAATATAATTACCTGTTCTCTTATAAGCAAACAGTCGATATTTATAAACAGTCATTTAGACCATCTGTGAAATTTTACAAATGTTAAAATAATTTTTCAAGAAAATAGGATTCCCAGTTTCACTCGTTATTGCATTGATAAAGCCTTCCTTCCTTGACATTTGTTTGGTATTGTGTGAAAATTTTGTGTCTTGAGTATGCTTTCATGTGTCTCACTCGGAGATAAATGTGCTAGCCATTCTAGTAGTTATAGGTTTTGAAAGTCCTCAAGTGATGTGCTTTCTTTGGTTTGTTTGATTCGTATTCTACAGCTTATCAAAAATTTTCAGGTTATTTAAAACCAGTAAATATTTTAGATTGGAAGAATGTTTTTTGAGATAATAATGGTTAATTAATTCAAGTTTTACTAATTAATTAATAGCTGATGGGAAAATATTATTTTTTTCTACAAAGTAAAATCCAAAATTAATTTTATAACAGTTATTTTATGTGGTGAGTATAAAACAAAATGCTCTTTCTAGAAAATTGTAAACTATCTTAGAATACAAATGTGAAGTCGTGTTTTAATATTAGAATAGACTGTAGGTAAAAAATGGATAGGTTCCATTTCAGACAATTCTTAATCTTTATTTATAGCCCACTAGTTCATTCTTAATAGGTTTCTTTCTTTCCTTTTCGTTAAAGCCCACGCGACGATTGATGTAGTATGAGGAACTGGATGTCCCAGTATTGATGCTTTTCAATTGATATCCCACTTTCAATGTAAATGGGATTCGCTACTAGCAGACACAAATCTTCAGAAACGACGCCGTATTCAGGTAACTAATTTTAGTTGATCCATGCTGTTGTAGTTGTTCGTGCCGCTTATCATTCAAATTGATCAGAGCAGTATCAAACCAATGTATCGTCATGTTGGTAGTTGTATGTATATGGAGCTAGAAAATTGCTGCCCACTCTAGATTTTTGTCATTGTGATTTTCTCCATGAGGGGATTAAGATTTTTATTTATTTATTTTGGCTCCTACTTATTGACCTGTCTGCCTAGGTTGAACTTGCTAGAAGATAAACTTCAGCCAGTCTGGATCTTCGCGTCACAAGAAAATATAAGCCAATGCACCATGTCATTATTAATGATTAATTCACTTACATATATATACTTATATTCCTTTCATTCATGAGATTAATATAATAATATATAATTATATTATAGGATTAATACAAGTATAGAAGTTGTTATTTAGCTGAATGATTTTATATTCACTACACAACGCCAGAGTTTCAAAACTTTTTGTAATCTCTCCGTCCACTCGTCAGTGCCGATTTTCTCAATTTCATTAAATATATATTAAGTTAAAATTACTTTCATGCGCTATTTATTGGTGTTAGTTTGATTTTTTGTGTTTGTTAATGCGTGTGTATATTTGAGCGCGAATATGTGTGTGTTCGTGTGCATACGTTTGTGTAGTTTATTTTCTCTATATTCTCTTGGGTGTGCGTTATGATGTAGTGGATATCGGCTCGGAACGACAAATCGGGGAGCCTAGTTTGAATTTCAGTTAAATCGCTTGCCTTCACTTACGCACAAATACCCTTGGGAAAGGTATTAATCCCTCAAAATATAAGTCAAATAATAAGACAGATTGGGTTCTTTAGCCTTGGCTAGCACCCAGTCTACAACAGAAAGCAATAGCAACCTACTGCTGGATAAACTACTGCCCTTTCAAGACCTGATCGCCCAAAGCGTGTATCACGTATTGCACTTAACTGACTGGCTGATACACTTTTTATTGTCTCTCTCTTTCATATCTGGGGGTCAAAGATTACGTTATTGCCGGCAAAACAGTCAGGTAAAACAGTGAGGACTTTTGTCTTTTTTACGGTGATTTATGTTTTGGAATACTCTGGTATCTTCTTACGTTTTGGAAAATATTGGTGTGTTTTATTCTTTTTTTGTACTGAATATTTCTTCAAGATTCATGCTTAAATGGTGAGGTCAGAAATAAATATATTATATATAATTGCTTTTCGATCAACTCTTTTTAATTATTTTATGTTATTTAAAATATTTGTTTCCTTTTTTATATAGTCATATCTCCCCAAGCAAGGCATCTTACTGCTACTGTTTTGCAGGGTCTTACATGGGAGGAAAATTATGAGAAAGTGTCACAGGTTATAGGGAGTGTCTAAGAGAAGAATGAGAATACTGAAGAAAGTGGACTGGATGGAGAACGGAGCATGAGAGAGAGGGTGCAGTTTAGTGGAATAGGAGATGACTATTGACTTTACATTTAAATTCTTAGAGATTGTATCTGTCAGGGAAGCAAGTAAACAAAAGGTGAAATCTACAAGTGGTAAGTGCGGGAAAAGAAGCTGCTGGAATACATTTTATTGGTTTCACAGTAAAAGAGTGGGACCTAGCTGTCAATCTTGTGGTTCAAGAAAAGTCATATATAGGGGGCAACAATGAGCTAAGTTCATTGGAGCAGAATCCGTGAAAGTATTTGTAGAAGAGACACAGGAATGCCACATTGCGCCGGTGAGAAAGTGACTGTGTTTGAACTGCCAAGTCGGCATCGACCAAATTACAGATTCTCTGTTGGATTTTGTCAAGGACACTCGGGTAGATAGCAGGAACACCCTACCAGATATGGCAAAAATTTTCAGTGCCCGGGCAGATGATAGATATATATATGTGCAGCATTTTTTTCAGACGGGAAAAACTTCCTGGCCCTACACAGAACCGACTTTCTTAGCAGCGGATTTAGCCATGGATTCTATTTAGTCATTCCACTTGAGATCTGTTGTGAGAGTTAACCCGAGCATTCATTTTATTGTTTTTGTTCTTCCTTTTATTATTTATTTCTTTTTTTTTCCGAGTTACTTCAGAGATTTCACGAGAATTGCTCTCTCCAACTAACTGTTTTTTAGCTCTTAGTAAGATTTTACTTTTGATATTTTTCTAAATCCTTGTTCTACCATTAAATTCACAAAAGCTTGTTTCAAATCTTACTAGTCTATTCCCACTCTATGTCTTTTTTTTTCACATCCTCTAGTCTTTCGTTCTCCAACATAGAATCCAGTAAACGTCTCTTACCGATTCTGAAGATAATCCTTCTCTTTGGTTCCATTTTAAAACGTTCAAATATACCAAATGCATCTCCCTTAATCAATAACAGAATAACCCGTGTTGGAATCAGCTTGGAGAGCTTTTGATAAGGTGTTAAAAGACAAGGTACCCACCTGCCATAAAAGTGTCTCTTCTTAAATTTTTCGTGTAGAATATTGTCAAGTGTCTCACAGTATTCGCTAATAGTATTGAGTATTTCATTATAACCTACCGCCTGTCATAGATCAAAATACAGTGAGTACGTTGAATATTTTCCTCTGTGGATGCTATTGCAAATATTTAGTAATTTAAGACTCTCCAAACGAAAATCAACTGACCACTGTTAATAAGGTCTGATCATAATCGCCTAAGGCATCAATAATAGTAGCATGATTATCCTCGGGACTAAAACGGTCTCAGATATTGATAACTTCACAATGCCATAATTGGATCATTTTCAAGGTAAATCTCTGCACGTTAATTTTGAAGTCATTTTTGAACAGTCAAATATCAGCTTGTCTGCAAAAACAATTCAGTTTTTGATAAGAACAGCCGTAATATAAAGCAAGATTTGACTTCTTAGATAGAAACGTTCCTACTTAGTTGGGATATTAATTATTTAGCCCACTGCGCTACATCACTTATGTGAATATATATAATCTAAATATATAATTTAAATAAAGATAAAATTATATTTAATGCCATATATATATATATATATATATATATATATATATATATATGGCATCTGGTTAATAATGCAACTGTCTAGGTTTCAGATCCTGGTAGTGGATTTGCACTGCTGATAGCCCCAAATATAGAACGAAACGGCCGTCCAGTGCTTTCGGCATTCTGTTGAGGTCTAATAAAAAACTTGATGAATTATTTAATTATTTAAAAAAATCCTCCTAGAATTTCAGTTTATATCCTTGCTTGAACCAGGTTATAAATCTCCTGATTTAGCTACTTGGTTTGAGCAGTCGTGGCTCTGGGAGGCACAGTCCTATGGTTGAGGGAACTTGGATGAGTTCCTCCCAGAATATATGAATGAGTGGCGCCATATCAAGTTTAATTAGTTACCTCTTCGTCACCAGGGCTGTGATACAGTTGGTATGACATCTGCTTAATAAAGCAATTGTCTCAGTTTCAATTCCTGGGAGTGGACACGCACAACTTATGAGTCCCAAGTATAGGACGAAACAGCTGTTCAGTGTTTTCCCCATTCTGTTAAGATCTAATAAAATACTTAATGAATTATCTAATTATTTCAAAAAAGCCTCCTACAATTTCAGTCAATATATATATATATATATAGTGCAACGGAAAAGTTTACAAATTTTTCATGTATTTTTAACAATATTATATTAATTAAACATTAAATTTTACTGCTCGGAGAACATATATTTAGACATTCAATCAAACAATCAGATTAAAGAAAAAGAAATTTGAATAAGTATTCCACGAAAAAATAAGACGATATTTAGTAACTCAAAAATTTATAAACATGTTCAAATTTTACTAGAATGATCCATACGGTAATGGGGTTATTTATAGAATGTACCAGATATATTTTATGTTTCTTTTTAGGAATGCATTGTGTCAATCTTTATCTATCTACTGTCCTTAAAATATTGTCACAATGGGGAAAATCAAAATAATGGATCAACATCTTGGTAAATGTATTGCTGACACTCATACAAATGGGGTTCATTATAGGAAGATATATAATCAGTTAAATGAACCAAGGAGTTCAGTTAGTATGATAATGTGTCACTAGAAGACGTGCTATTCGATTCGTCCCAAAATGCTCTGGTGGTCCTAGCAAGGTAACGGAACGTACGGCGTGATTATTGGCGAGCAAGATCATGTTTTAAGAACTTTCGCGAGGGCTAGAATAAGTGTTGTAAAAGTGAGTACGAATACAAGTAGTCGTTCTCTGAGTTGATATAACATATTTTCGAGAAATCTAATGAAAAAGCACTTCCTAAGCGGAAACGCATTCATGCTAAAATAGATTTTGCAAACGAGCATTGTATCAAACCAGCATCATTTTGAGAAGATATACTTTAGTCGGATGAAAAGAAAATTGAACATTTTGGCAGAATTGCTGTTTTAAAAGTACTGAATATTCGCGGAAAAATACTAACTTAACAGTAAAATTTGGCGGCGGATCAATTCGGATCTAGGGCTGATGTAGTAACTAAAGTGTAGCGAAAATTGAAATAATAGAAGAGAGGATGAATGGGGCATATTGTAGAGATGTTTTGGAGATAAATTTAAGTCAGAGTGCATATTTGCTTAGCTTGAAACCAAGTTGGATCTTTCAAAAAGAAAATACTGAGAAGTCTACAAAATCATGGTTAAGATCAAATTGAATTGACGTTCTAAAATGGCCAAATCAAAACTCCAGATCATAATCTGATTGAATATTGATGAAAAAAAGAGAAACTGAGAATTCAAACAAAGAATTTGTGAACTTGCGTGAATTAAAGAAATTTTGTCGTGAAGAATGGAAAAATATTAGCAAAGAAACACGCAAAAAATTCGTAGGAGCCTATTCCAAATGCCTATTAACAGATGATTCAATAATTGTATTTAAATATTTTGTGTTCATAAATATTGGTTTTACTTCGTTGGATATATTTTTATAAATTCGATTGTTTGATTGAAGTATTAAAAACATGTAGCATGATTGTTTGACTAAAGGCTTAAAGACGTATATTATTAGCAATAAAATATTCATTAACTTACTGTCTTAGAAATACCTATCATCAACATTCTCTGCAATGTGCTGTGAGTTTTTGCAAGGTACTGTATATATATATATATATATATATATATATATATATATTTAATTTTTATTTTCCCAATGCCTTCGTATGCAGAAAATATATGAACACAAGTGATCCCACTTTGGAAGATACATCGAAAATAAAACTAAGTTTTTTATAAAGTTTTTATTTAAATCATTGTGATCTTGCTTCCAGTTACATGTTTATGTTTCATTATATATTATACATTTAATAATTAAAAAGATGACAACCCGGATTTATAATATATAACGACTATAAACAATAGAACAACAAAGAATAAGAATAAAAATCCAAATCTAAAAACGGCCAGTTCATAATATTCACCGGCTTATTGCATACTGCTTGAAACTCTGAATTGTACTATGGACGTATTTTAATATGTATACTTATTAATATTTGCTTAAAAAGCTATGTAATATTACATTGAGCACAGAGTCTGAGCAATCACCAACTTATTAATCGGTACATTTTTATCGGAATGATTATAGTGTATTTTCCGTGCTGCCGTATCTTCGCAATAATGTTTTGATTTACTAATCTCTTTCCAATTCTTTTGTACTATTTTTGAGCCAATAACTAGCATGCAATTTCCAAATTTCGAGCCTAGTGTATTGCGCCATAGAGCTCATTATTTCTCTCACAAGAGATATCCTGTTGACCATACTTATACAGAACGGTCGACAAAATCAAAAGCAAACAACAAACATGCGTGAAATTAATTTATAAAATATGACTATATACCCATCGCAACCTGTAATATTATATTTAGAAATAGATCAAGAGTGAGCCGCAAAATTTTACAACACATTACGAAAAGTATGTCTTTAAGTAATTAAACAGATTAATGCAACATTCACTCTTAATAACATAGGTTTTAGCCTTTAACTAAAAATGTCAGGTTTAAAGTAATAATCAATAAAAATATCCCACAATGAAAAACCTATATTTAATCACGCTAACGTTTAAAATACATTTGTTAAATCATCTAATATTATTTCACAGTGTAACCGTTATTGCTAATCAGTGCATGTAATTGTTTAAAATAGTCTCCTAAGCATGTATTTTTGTTTCTTGGCTAATATTTTTCCATTCTTCACAACAAAATTCCATTAGATCAGGTAGCTTTTGAACTTTCCTTTATTGAATTGTCAATTTCAAATCTCTCCATAAATTTTCAATCGGATTGAGATCTTGAGATTGGCTTGACTATTCTATAACATCTGTAATTTTTTAACCATGACATTGCAAGCTTTGCAATCTGTATAGAATCGATGTCTTGTTGAAAAATTCAACTAAGTTTCAAACCTAGCGAATGTGTAGTCTGACGTAAATAATAAAAACATATCCCTATAATATGCTCTATTCATCCTCCTTCTGATATTTGCTTTTATTTACTAACTATCGGATTTTCTTTGTGGGATAATTACTTAAAGATATTTTATAAAATTTGATTTTTTGACTGAATACCTAAACATATGTTCTACGAGGAGTAAACGTTTAATTAATGTAACTGTATTCGAAATACCTAAAATCATTTTTGTAATGTGTTGCTAACTTTTGTGTGGCACTGCATATTAAGAGAATATATTTGAATATTGTGGTATCAGAATATTTTACATTTCGTCAGCAAAATTAATTTTAAAATGATAGTTTCAGATTTAAGTGCTACAGAAATTGTACGTAATGGTTATTGTTCAAATGAATTTACCCTCATTCAGGAGGCATTTCAAGTGGTAGAACGTAATGTTCCTCCATGTCCGTATTATAATGTATATTTCGGAGAAATAGTAATAATCTTACACTGCGTGTGAGCGTGCAACAACAAATTTCAAGATTTGTTAAATAAATTAAAGTTGATACTTCGCTAAAATTGCTTTATTCAAAGAGCCTCGACAATATTGTCGCAGTGTGCAAGGGTTGTTGAAGGCTGTCTTTTCAGATGGCCTGTTTTTAGATAATACACAGAATCAGATGTTGGGAAATTTGAATGATATACACCATCGAGTTTTTAGTTTTTATTGGAAGAATGATTGTTATTTAAAGTAATGAGATTGACATATTTAAGTTTCCATAGTATATTATAAGTACACTAATATATTGTATAATACATATATACGTGCACCCTCCACACACACACTTATCTATCTATCTATCTATCTATCTATCTATCTATCTATATATATATATATATATATATATATATATATATATAGTGGGTGTGATGTGTGTACTCCTATGTATGTTTTTTTCATTAAATATTGCAGAAAAGAAATAATATATATTTTTATTTAGTTATTTCTAGTTTTAGATTTTTAAAAATCTTTTCACTTCAAGCAAGGCGTTACCGCCACTGATGCATAAGTGACTACATAAGAGTAAAAGTTTAGGCAGGAGGAGAACAGAAAAACGAATCAGTTACATGGGGTGTCAGTGAAAGGCCAAAAGTAAGATGGGAACACAGGTTTGAAAACAGTAATGAAGGTAGAGAGAAAGGAAATGAACAAGGTATACGGGGTGATATAGAAAGGACTGGATTCAAAGTATAAGAGACAGGAATTGACATTGCACTTGAATTTCTCTAGGTTGTAGCCGTCAGGAACGCAAATATATGGAATAGAGTTCCACAGCGGGAAATGCGAGGAAA
>JBBBDQ010001810.1:4367500-4370000 GCA_037127315.1 Ascarosepion bandense
AGTATTCATTATTTTACTACTCCATTTTTTAGCAATACACTTAGACATGTGCTGGTAGTGTAACGTTAATAGGTATAGAATGTATAATCGGTGAAGTGAATTCAAGTTACGCACAAATCTGTTGGATTAAGTTGGACTAAAAATGGCATACATACATACATTATTACCCCTTATCTGTGTGTAAATAGGCAGGATAGATTGGCTCATCAGATATATTGCAGCAGCTAGAAAGGAAGAAGAACAGTGAATTAAAATGATGGAGAAGCTAATGGAATATCATCCAAGAATGTGAGAATTCGCATACAAGAAAACGGATCTGTGGATAGATATGGTCGTTTTAAACATGAAATGAAATGACATTTAAAGAAAATTTGTTTGAACCACATCACTGTCTAATTGAAAGAGAGAGAACATAAAGCAGCTTATATTTATAGTCATCCGCAGACAGATCTGTTTCGCTGTATCACAGCTCATAAGTAGGGTTAGACTCCGATTGCTTTTAACCCAGGATTGAAACCCGACCTAATTGGTGTCAGTCGGTGATTCTATCTATGGACAATGGGTGCTCGGTAGAAAAAGGCATGTGTATGTGTGTGTGTGTGTGTGTTTATATCTGTGTTACCCAATGAAGTCTATTTTTTTTACAAAGGGCGCCTTGCAACATACGTTTTGTAGTTCTTGAACCACATTAATGAAGAACCTTCCATCCTATTTAACAGATATAACGTCGACATCACTGTGATACTGGTAATTAGTTAATATTTTCTCTCATGCTGTAGTAAATGGTAATCAGAATTGACCAAATCAGGAGAATAGGCAGGATAAGCAAAGAGATTAAAGCCACAGTCACACATAGGATCTAGTGAAATCTAGGACTTGTGTTCTGTAGCACTGACCTTCTGAAAAAAGACTACAATCACTAGTGTCCTTAGATGATTGGGCTTGATATTATTTCATAACTGCATCAAATGTAGCGCTTATGATAATAATCCTGAAATATAATGTTTTTAGAATCCCAAAAGTGAGACCATTATGATCACTGAAAACGAAAGAATCTTACCCTTCTTTGGAGCAAGTGAGGATGGTTGTTTTCACTGCAAAAAATTGGGTCTGGTCTAAAGTGATCAAGCTAACACTCATTCTATGTTATGAAATTCTGTGGGGAATTCAATCATTGTTTTCCTCGCTGGTAACTGTTGAAAGATATCCAGTTTTTGAGTCGTCTTCAAGATTCACCCTTCTTCTTAATGATGCTGCTCTTTACCTGTAGGCACTTGATATCAACAATATATTATATATTTTCTCATTTCAAGTGAGGTCGTTTCTAGTTCAGTTTGAAATTTTCTTTTGACTGTCAGATGACAATTTATTGGAAAGGAAACAGAAGAGTTTAAATTGATGCATGGAAGATTTCACAGCGGTAGCGTCGCTACTTTATTGTTAGGCTTTGAACTTTTTCAGGCCAACTTCATATATATATATATATATATATATATATATATATATATATATATATATGCGTGTGTGTTTTATATTTATATTTGTGTATATGTTTTTATATGCATTTTTCATTGGTGTGTTGGATGAGTATTGGATAATTCTAAATGAAGTAAGAATAGTTCTTTGTTAATTATTACTTTGAAAAATTTTACAAGCAACGAAGCAAAGATGAATTCGTCCGAATTACCTTAAAAGCTGCAATATAGGTAATAATTAAACATTCATAAATTTATTTGTTGCACATGTTATTGTGCAGTATTAACAAAAATTACTTGTCTTATGCCCATTTCTATTTTTAATACCTGCTGAGTTCACTTCCTATCCGTACACAAGCAGTTTGTTGCCAAACAGATTCTTGATTATCCTAAGGTCTTTTCCGAAAATGCCGAGGTTGTCCAGCATATCAATCAAGGTTTAGGGTCGTACTTTGTTGAACATCTATAAAGCACAGTTACATGTCCTTCTGCATTAGTATTTCTAGTTCAGATTTAATTCTGAGCATGACTATCGCATTTCTCGATCCGGCATCTTTAACGAACCTACACTGTTCTTGTCCTATCTCTTGGCCGATCCTGCTTCTTGCTTTTTTCATCAGAATCCGGACGATGAGTTTTGTTATGTAGCTCATTATACTGATTGTTCGATCTAGCACACATTACTTTGCACCTGGCTTCTAAGATAGTGTTATGATGATCGATCTGCTTAGGACCTCCAGTTTATTGCGGCGGCTGTAGGTTTCGTACATTGTTTGTGTTAGTCTGTCTACGCTAAAGCCTTCAAAGGACATTGACATTTTTATTACAATCACGTCTGGTTCCCCTGCCTTTTTTCTATTCAAATTGGCCGTTACCGATTCGACTTCGGTTTTTAATATTTCCTGGTCATCCTTAATTTACTGCATAGTTGGCTGTTCTCTCTTGTCGGAGAAGAGATCTCCGATATACTCGTTCCAACTCTGCATTATTTTTTCTTTTTGCAATATTAGTGTGCCATCCTTTGC